>JAHZMW010002125.1:0-56292 GCA_027743745.1 Alloscopus bannaensis | reverse complement strand
TTCATTTAAGTTAGCTATCCGACGCCTGTTGTCTGGAGAAGTTAGGTTCATCAAGTCACCCCAAAGGGCCAGCATAAGGCTTAGCACTATTCATCAAGGAACCTCACTTTTCACACGACAGTATTCATTCAATACTCTTCATATCCATAAATAAATTTAGAAGAGGACTTATAGGGACCTACATTTCATGTTTTTTGCACACAGATATCGGAGACCTTATATTTTCTAATGCATTTGTGCAGGGTCGGAAAAGCCTGATGATTTAAATAGCTTCACATTTTACCACATTGAATTTTTGCATGGCACATAATACTCCACCACCCATTACTTCATTCAAATCTCACATAACATTATAATAGAAGTTCTACTGTAGAACCGCGGCTTCAAGTGGCACGAGGCATCAAGAGCAGCGGTGTATGATATATAGCGCAATTACCATTACCCCAATCTCTCGTTATGCTTTAACAGAAAGGTTGCACATTACTTCGCTGAAAGTGATAGAGAAGAAATGAAAGTAAAAGTGTCGAGAGACTACTAAAGAACGGTGTAATAAAGGTGTTATCTAAGCTCTATTGGACAGGGAATGCCACCACCACTGCCAACAATAGCGATTTATGTTAAATGTAGAGACGCGAGCTCGCTGTGTTATACAAGCAATACAATCGCGCTTATCTGCGGAGGAATCCTATCGACTCATTTTTATTACGAGAATGTTCAAAGTGGGTTCGCATTATTGTTCCTTTCGTTCCGTTGGCGTTCATTGTTCATATCATCAGTTACAAAAAATGTCTGCAGTCAACGATGCAGGATAGATTGAATAAAATTACATTGCTCAAACTAGTGGTTCGGAAGCCGAATAATACAACTTGCATAAAATTATCCGTCCTGATTCTAAATTCAGCAATGATAATGCTTCTCTAACCTGTTTGGTTTGCATGCAAGCCGATGTCAGCTTCATCAATGAGACTGTATGTATTGGGTGTAAATGGTATCTTTGAAATGTTTCGCGAGAAGAGAATCTTAGTAAAGTTTACGTATGACAATCTTATATAAAATGCAGGTGCTCATTTGATCATAGTAGCACGCTACACTTTAGATTATCCACTTGGACTGACTTTGCAGTAGGAAACTATAGGGGTTCCTAGGAATTCTTGATTACAGCTCATCAATTAATACAACGTCATTAATAATATAATCTCAAAAGATATGAGCAATCCGCATTACAAGCATTTTTACAATACAGAGACAGGGCGTGCTTTCACATTACATTTCCTTCAGAATTTTATACGTAAATACGTAAGTACGTAGTATTTAATTCATACCGAGATTTTTCTGAGCAGAGATTAGAACGAGAATATATACATGAGCGAAGTGGTATTGCTTTATCTGGCCATTAATCCCGTGTTTCAATGAAATTGTTAGTTTGATTTGAGTTCAAATTAATTTAGATGTTACAAATCGGAGAATACGCGTTAGTAAGAATTAAACAAAAAAACAGCGTTCCTCGCTCAAGTGTAATTTAGTCACTCATACGGAAAATTCCTTAAACTTTATTCAAGTATTAAATATAATCGTACACGTTTGAGACGCTTTTGAATACACAAAATTCAAACACGAGAAAACGTAACAAAATCACTTCATTAACTTAGGTTCCAATGACACGTAGTAGTAGTACGTGTCACGTATTAACATAAATACTTACAGCATAATACACTTATAAACTATAAATGCGCTTTGACTACATTAAGTAAAAATTAATAGGATCTAGAACTACAGCAGTAAGTAAAAGCTAATCTACATCCATGTCTGCACCTTGCGATGACTCCGTGTGGTCCTCCGCAGCTTGATTATCATCTGAAAAAGTTTTACTCTTGGAATCGTCTTCCTTTCCATTTTTGGAATCTTCTTTTGGATGCTCCACCTTCGGTTTCGGTTTATTAATGACCGGATTAATTTTGCCCTCCATAATCTTCCTCTGTTCAACGACTTCTCTCGCTTTGATTGGTACAGGACTATACAGTGGAAAGTTCGCATTGAATTTTCTGGCGACAATCCTGCAGCCATGACTCACATTCCTGGATAGCCTTTATAACTTTATCCATGTCCTTTGGATCAATGTGGTCGTATTTCGCGTCCTTCGCATTGTACATATCTACTATTTTTCTCGCTAGTTGAAGAGATATTTCCACTTCCTTGAAGGCTCTTGGGCGATCCTCGGATTCAGTTCGACGTTCCTTAATTGGCTCACCTCTCGTCTGCAAAATGACAAAATAGAAAGGTAAAACACAAGTTGCAAGGTAAAACTTTCCCGTCCCCATTACATTCTTCTTCGTTTATACCTTCAGCTCCTCCAATTTTTGAATATAAACTTCTTTTTTCTCATCACTGCCATCCTCGTATAACCAATCCTCCAATTTGGTCAATGTTTCTGATAGCCTCGCTCTCTCATTCTCTTCTACAAATGCGTTTAGGTCCATATCCAGTTTCTCCCTCAAATCGTACACATACTCTTCCAACGCATTTCTGCTGTCAAGTCTCTCCTTTTCGTTTCTATCACGACTGATCATGTGTGTCTATAATAATATAAAAATTAATCATTACTACATTACATAAAACCTCTAATTTGTCTAAAAAGTTATTGACATCTAAATAAGTTGAAGATACATATAAATCAAATGTTTAACTCCATCAACGTAGACATTGTACCTCAGACATTGTTTTTTCATCAAGTTCAGTACGGGAGAGTCCAAACGTCAAACTTTCCACAGGAATGTCCTTCGACTTGTATTGAACTTTCTTCGCCTTCTTCTTGTCCGCATCCTCCTAAATTACGTTTAAAAGATAAAATCACTTTCAATATATTATATGATAAACCGTTATAGTTACTTTAGGAGTTAAACTTACCATATTAACATCAGTGGGAACATTATCAGAATTCTCCGGAGTTTCCATTGGTTCAGTGCTGGAATTAGCGTTATTAGCTTGGTCAGGAGTCTCATTCGCTGCACTGCTGGCGTTGTCAGCATTGGCTGGAGGAGTTTCGGTCTCCATATCCTCAGGAGTCTTGAAGCATCAATTATTTCCGTGAATAACTTTTTTATATCAGCCAGCCCTCTAACTTGCCTGTTAACTAATCCGCCAACTTACCTCCTTGTTGTCCACTTTCTCGTACACGGTAGCACTGGGAATGCTAAATATTCCATGCATATTCACTCTGGCTTTGACTTTCAGCTTACAGTGGTCGGAATCGTCTGTTTGAAAGTTCAGCCTGAATTTTCCTGTCAACAAAATTAAGATAAAGTTTAGTCGTGTAATCAAATAATTTGAACTCGTAGCTTCGCTTTGCTTTTACAATTTTTTACAACTGATGTATGGGAAACGTTACATACCAATATCGTTAGTTGTATACGGCACTTGGCCTATGTATTCCGCCTTCAAATTAATAGGCCCCTTCGGAAATAGTGTAAGCATTCGTGTAAATGGTACAGGATGATATTGTGGAAAAAGCTCAGTAGCCCTAAGTGCAGAATATCAAAATATTATTTATACAGGTCCAATATCAATGAGTTAACGAGACCTCGTGCGACAAAACTTACCCGTCCTCGCCTAATGATTCGTCCCAAATCACTCTGATTGGATACGGTTGCACATCAGTTATACTGAAATCGCGCACTTTAAAAGCTGGAGATAAAATGGCGCATTGCAAAGCACAACCTCGTGATACAGCTTCGTCCTGGTTTAGTGTTGTTGATGGAGTTTTCTTGAAGACTTTCTCGATCAAAAGTTTGATGGCTGGGATACGCGTTGAACCACCGACAATTTCAACCGAGTGAATATCATTCAAATCCAATTCTGAAGCGCAAATCAAATAAAAAATTGCATACAATCCTTCAGTTACATGGTTAATATTAATTACAGATAAAATGTATTCTGCTATGTATTGCGTACTTGAATCATTCAGGCATTTGTTCAACACAATTTCCACACGTTGAAACATAGCAGCACACATCTCTTCAAAATCTGCCCGACACATGGAACTGGTTACATCCTTCTCGTCCATAAAGCACTCAATGTTTAACGGCAACTTGGTGGCGTTTGCAGACATTTGCTTCTTCAGCTTCTCAACCTCCGTCATAAGTCGCATGTAAGCTCGTGGATTATTTTCGGCGTCCATCTTATACTTTGTCCGAAACTCAGCACAGAAGTGACTGGCCAGAGCAGTGTCGAAGCTTCGGCCTCCAAGATAAGGATCGGCAGCAGATGCTAAAATCTATGAAATCCAATACACTAAGTATTACACCAAACAGTAACTTGTCAATAATAAGAATTGAGTTGAAAAATTAAGTTAATAATATGAAGCGGGATTTTTCCAACACCACTTCTGGCCTTGCAAAATAATATCAGACACTTACCGAAATCACACAATCATTGACTTTCGCATGGATTCCGTTCTCAGCCGTTTCCTTCAGTTTGGTTAGGAGCATAGCAGCAATTTGCTCGGGAGTATAAACGGTCTCCTGGCCGAGGTACGTTGCTTTGATTCCAACACCACCGCTATCAGTTTTTACAATTTTAAATGGTACCCTATTGATATCTTCCTGTACAGCGGGGTCGTCATATTGTCGTCCTAGATATCGCTTGAAATTAAAAACTGTGTTCTTGAGATTTGTTACAGCCTGGTTTTTAGCTGCTACACCAAGTATCCGTTGCCTCTCCCCGAAAGCCACAAATGACCTGTAAATTGACAGTACTCGTTCAGGAAGACGGTACAAACCCATTGCACAAACTACCGCTTTGCGTGCATATAAAAGAAAACTTACGGTGTCGCACGTAAACTGTAGTCATTGTCAATTGTTTCAATTCCACCAGCACGCGCGACAGCAACGTAGCACGAATCGTTGCCAAAATCGATCCCTATCACGGACATGGCTACGGCTTCTAAACAATCAGACAATCAATAAAGTTTACAAATGATTAAAGTTCCTTGAAGTTGAATGGCACATCTTTTTACAATCTAATTCAATTATAATTTTTATATTTCATACTCTACTGATTCCACCGCTCACCTTTGTTCTACGTGTAGCTTCAATTACAATATAGTAGCCTCTTCTACCACCTCAAAAATTTCCAGCACTCTTCAGAAATATGCCCTGGTCACTGGTAGCCAATTGGAAATCCGGAAATCATGAATGACTAGCACACCGCTAGGAAATGAAGAAGTGATAGTCACCCCAAGAATTTAACGCAGCAGTTCAATGAATCACAGACGTAGCCCACCTGCAACAAATCAAAAACCTTTTCAGATTTCTTATGAAAAATAATCCCGTGACTATGTGCATACGTCTCCGCAAAAATTCGAATGAGCACAAAATTATGAATTGGTCAATAACAACCACGAATCACCTCTAAAACCCACTGATGCAATAATACAAACACTCCCATCCAACTACTGACTTCCCATTAAAAATTACGCGAATCCAATCCATTTCGTCGCCTTTCACAACTTTTTAAATCCTGCTTTCATACACCTTCGTATCGTTCATACACACACAACAAGTATACAAAGTAATATCACTCCAAACAAGGACACTTTAACAACTTACTCGATATCTTGTATCACTTTTGGTGTTTTCTTCCTAAATCCAACAACTGCCGACGATGCAAGTGGTGCAGCACAGCTATGTGTGTCGTGAGTGAAGAAATAAACGCCTACGAAATTCACTTCGCTTTGCCCTCTTTGTCGCACTCTTTTTTGGACTTGAACCTGCTCTCTCGCCAATCAAACAGAACGCCTCTACAATTTTGTCGTACTTTCAACCTTTCTTCCGATACACTCGTTTTCTACAGAAATGAGAGAAAAAAACACCCGAAATTATATTCCATATCACAATCACGTATGACTCATAAATTATAAATCCCCCAAAATTGTTAGTACTCAATTTTTGCCTCGATTGAAACCAATCAAAAATTGCCGACGACAAATTGCATACTAAAACTTACTCGACAACGTGAGGAAACCTTTTGGATTTCTGGAGATGTCTTCGTTTTGGAGGAAGATGCGGTCCGCAAAAGAAGAAACCGGGTTGCTGAGGGAAACCTTAATGCGCCTCTCACCGTGTTGAAGCCCACATGCACAATGTGACGACGACGAGGATGCTCCGAGTGAGGGCTGCTTCTCGAGAAAAATCTTCTCAATAATGTCCATCATGTCTCACAAGCAACAGCGGAACACAACAACGTAGAAACGTATGGAGGACTGAAAACGTATCTTGAAACGCTTTTCGAGAGGATTCCCTTTTCCGTGTGCGTGTGAGGGTTACGTCATTGACAGATGTTCCCAACAATGCTGACCGTGCAACGGAGTAGTGTAGATCTGCAAACCTGGAACAATCTAGATACTTCTACACACCACCGCCGTGTCATGAGTCGGACGTGTATTTTATCATTTTACACTCAGCGCAGACAGTACACCGACAGGCAGGTGAAGCACACAATTCCCATTGCACACACCACCATACCACCGTGTGGGTTGCAAAAATTTGAAAATCCCACTTTTCCCGCGCTAACCGTCCGCCAATGGTGGGGGCACACAGCATGGAAAACTCTGACTCACCTTTGTTTGCTCACGCTCAAAAGTCTTTGTTCTTCCCATGCAATCTGGAAGAGGCTTCCAGGTTTTTCTATCAACTTCTCGATTCACACAAATTCGAGAATATTGGAGTGGTATTCTTACATGTGTATTTATTTAGAAACATATAAAATCAGGGAAGAACAGAAATTGGGGGATTATTACACCAAAAATTTGGCACTTGAAGACCACCGCGTGCAGAGGTCATCGGGGTCATCACCTGTTGATGAGTAGTGACAAGTTTCGTTTCGCGATCAAGCCGTGACGCCTGCTGAAGGTGTTGTGGAAGTCGGTAAAATGTCTGCGGATGTTGAACCTCTTGTCGGTCGCTATTTTATGGAGGTGATGCCACATGAATCGGAGGAGGGCTATGGTTCTTGTGTGATCCTCTTGGTTGAGAAGTCGTTCGAGCTTGCAGTTTGGACAAGTCTTGTACACACTCATGTCGGCGATGAGTCGAGCCCTGTTGTTGACGAGGATGCCGTGAATGATGTTGGCGAATTTGATGGCGTGATAGTTGTAAGCTTGCTGGATGGTTTGGAGGAGCTGTAAGACGAATTGTTCCAAAGTGTCCCAGTGAAGGGATCGGGGCATGGAGGCAAGAAGTTTTGTACCGCTCTTCTTCACACGTGTTTCTTGAGCAATGTAGATGCGGCTGAAGTCGCTGAGGAGGACGGAGGAGGAGAACTGGATCCATTCGTCGTGATGGAAGGATCTTGTGGTACTATGACATAATTTTGATAAGGAAAAATCAGTCTCCCATGAGAAACTAATGACCTACAATTGTGAATGAGACTCACTGCCAAAAATGCTCCTTCACCATGTGAATCATCCCGTTCGAGTCAATCAGAAGGAAGCCTGTCTCAAATAGCTGGAGAATCTTTTCAATGATCACCTCCTTGCATTGAACCCCTAAAATGGTGGCGTAGCGGAGAACACCTTCCATGACTCCGATATTGGACCAGGGTCTCAGGAATTGTTGTCTGCTACATTCACCAAATCCGAGAAATACCCTGTCCAAAAGCTCAGAAGGCTCGTGTGTCTTTTTGTAGACGTGGGTTGACAAAATTGGGTCGCAAGCTGAGTCGACGGTGTGCCCCACTATGCGAACATCGTTTTGGGAGAATTCTTCGTCTTCTTGACGGTGCTGTAGGACTTCCTCCGCAATCTTTTTGGGTGGTAACAGTTTTGTGGACAGAAGGCTCGAGATGGAGTACGATGGGTGAATAAAAGCCGAAAGGATTCCTTGGTAAGAATGGAGATCTGGGTTCAAGCGGAAGGACTCCCATTCTAAAATTTTGCGGGGCGTCTTCAGGCCCCACGAGTTGCTGCAAGTACAAAAGCAATTTGAAATGGATGCTTACAAATCTGCGGAGGACTTGAGGTAATCAGCGAACCTAACGTGGACAATATGTCCCTCGTATAGATTTTTTGTTCGGAAGTTTTTTCTCATCAAAAGAAATGAAACTACGTTTTTGTATCGGCTTTTAACTCGTGCAAAGTCGTCAATGATAATCACACGTTGGGATGTCTCATTCACTCCTCGGCGCACTATGGTGACTTTTGGATTTTGCAAGCTTCTGTAAATTGTTCCAAGTCCTGAAGGGCGGACGGCTTGAATGAATGATTCATAGTCTTTCAGTTCGTGCTCAAACAAAACGGAGGACCTGTACTTGAGATTTTGCGCGGACTCTGTGATCCATTCGTCCTCATCTACGTCGCCCGTTGCTTCAGTTGCTGATGTGCCCTGAGCGGTACTTGTATGTGGCAATATTCCTAAACGAGTTGTGTTCTCCTCACCAACACATATTTCATTTGCTGACATTAGCAACGTCGTCATCAAAATCTGGAACTGGTATTAAGCAAAGTTTTGACACAGGGATTCCACCAAACTAAATTCCTTGAATTCGAGACTCATCTTACCTTAACGTTGTACTTCATTGGCATGGTTAGCTTAGAAAACATTGCTTTCTTGTATGATTGTCAAACAATTAGCAAGAGCTGCTAACTTTACGATTTCTGTGAGCGCATAGCTTTGTAATTTTTACACAGTGCTGTCAATTTCAGTTTCCACATACATACAAATTTAAAGAGTTTACTTATACTTGCAATATAATTGGAAGTAGATGGCTGTTGAAATAATAATATTTCATTTGAGTGCACTTCACCGATGTGGTAATGACACCAATTAAATGCACTTGCAAATAATTGCAGGAAAGTATTTGAATATTCTGCAGTTTACGTTTTTGTGTACATCGTATTGATGTGAACTATATGCGGAGGACAAATGTCTATAAAAATTTATGCCCACGAACGTTTTCAGAAAGCACGGAGTGACACGCAAACTGATGGTAAAGTCGTAAAAGTATTTATGAATTAACAATGGGAAAAGTGGTATATGGTGTGTGAAGTACATAAAACATTTGCTTCCAATCAATAAGAACAATACGCTGAGTTATATAATCTACAGTCAAATAAGAATGCCATTGTTTTATTCCGAACTAGACTTATTATGGTTAACCCAAACTATTTGCAAATTTGCAACTGAAAAACTTGTGAACTGAGTTGTCGAATAACTAGCAAAAAAATACCTGTCTTTGAACCGTGAATATTTATGTCTTGCGTTCCAGAACCTTTCCCATTGTTACAGCTATGCCCTTTACTTACGTAATTTATTGGAACAGTGTTACATCTGCACTCGTTAAAACGTCATGAAAACTGAACTTGTTGGACCAAGCAACATACTAACTAAATCAGAGGTGTCCGAGACGCTTGTAGACGATCCGATCACATGAAAATGTATAATTTACATTTTACAAAAAAATGAATTGAATGCAATGCCAAGTCTAATAATCGCCTTAGTTTTTCGCTATTAAATTTTATCAATTACATACAAAAATGCACTGTCGTTGACTGATTTTTCTCCTAAAATTTCTATGAAGTCCCCTACAGTGTGCCTATACTGCTATTATTGTATAGATAACTATTCACAAAACTCGAAATAACAACATGGAAAGTTAACCGTATCGTCTGAGTCATAATTACCTGGATGAACTTGAAACTTGAAAGTCAAAAATTTGATTTCGTCAAGTTGAACACGAGGTCAAATGACTTCAAATTTCCCAAACATATAGAAACCCGTAGTAATCATCAGAACCTACACATTTTGCTGGTTTCAAATAATGAATAAGAAAGTAGGTATGCATTTATTTACACAAAAATTGAGAAATTGAGTTTTCTGTAGACCACGACAAATTTTCATGGCTCACTCAAAATTTAACTAGTTTCTCTGTGCATTAGCAAAACTCAAGCAAATCTAATAGTGTCTGTCCACATTTGCATGGGTAGTTTATTTGAGGTTTGGCTGCTAGTCAGGAGGAAAATGTATCCTCGCCCACAACCGTACCCTTTTCCCTTCACTACGGTTTTGATAGACGACACAAAAATATACAAATAACATTTTTTTGCAGAAGTGAAACTAATTTGGAGGAAAGTCAGACCACCAACCACGAAATCATAATAAGATCATGAATACTTGTCGTACAGGTTGCTTTACCTGTGGTTTAGTTAATTTGCTGCTGTATTCTATGCTTTAATTGGCATTGACATATCATGACATTTATACGCGGCTTTCCTGTTTCGTATATTAAAACGACTTCTAGAAAACAGATGCGCCAGTGTAGAGGCAAGGATATGAAATTAATCAGGATATCTTTTAAAAACCTCTTGTGACAAATTTAACCATTCTTATCATATCATCTACATACTTTATCTCCAAGCATTCAAATGCACCCTCGATGTACATACAAAATCACCCTCGCTAGCAGATGTCCAGAAAGGATTGTCAGTTGGAAACGCTGGCTGTTGTTGAATGCACGCATGCACAATAAACTAGACTTGAGTTTAAGCCCTACAGGAAACCGGATAGTTTTCGATTATCCACACCCACACAGCAGAGTAGCGTGTAATTGTGTGCTGCAGGTACGAATATGATATTGTTGGCTTATTTCATCTATCAACATATATTTTTTATCCAAAAGTTCTCTCACAAACTTCCTATTCCCATGGAACATAAAAACCTTGAATGCATTCATGACCACAGCGCGTAATAAATATGACTCACAATGACCTTTTCACTACAACAGTGCTCAATCCTGCCCAGAAGCGACTTAAAAGTGATTTAAAGTCTTACAAAGGAGGGAAGAATATTATCCACTGACCACATCATGCACTACACATTTTTTGTACCTGTACACATGTCAATTCAGGTTCGGCATAATCGCGCTTAATCATGTAGTATTATGAAATGCTTATAGTTCTAGTAGCTGCAGCCAAAACCATGCCACGCCAGTGTGTTCAATCTTAATCATCTGCAATCTACAACCATGTTTTTAGGAACTGTGAGGAAACAGTTGGCCACAAACCAAGTTACCAAACAATGTTACTCATTCGTCAGTTTGTTTCTCTCCCTTTGTCTCCATAGTACACGCGAGACACTATGGCATAATATTTTTTAAGAAGGGAGCAGATGTGATGTTGAATTCATTGGAGTTCCTCCCCTTCGCAGTTCCTGTTCGTACCAACACACAGAGTGTATTTCATGCAGTGTGCAGGTAGTTACAATTTTTTGGAGCTTTTAGGTATTCCCTGCCAACTTTTTTGCTCGAATTTTTCATACTTGTCTCTCACAATTACTGCTACAATAAAATATTTGGATACCCACACAGTAACAATGAGTCTGAATGTTCTCAAAATTTCTCCTCCCAAAAAGTGTACCTTTTTCGTATAAAAAAAATTCATACACACTCACCTACTAATCCTGCTGCGCTCTATGGAAAAAGTGTGACTACGTTGTCTTTGTACTTTTTGAAATTATCTTTCCTACAAATCTCATGTTTTTCCGCATTAATACGTTGTGATAATGGGAAACATGCATTAACAATTAGAGGCCATAATATACAGTTGGTATGAAATTTTTCGAAATGAATTCACCCAAAAATATGCCAGTGTAAGTATTGAATTACACTTGCACTCATGCTTTATTCTCGGACCAAGTGTGATGCCTATAAAAAGGTTACTTTTCTCGAGCCATGTTTTAAAATAAAAATTAGACAAAGTGTAGAAATGAATGGCTGACGATAATGAACATGATGTCCTTCCTCCATCCATCCTTTTGAAGTGCATATAACAGCTTGCAATCAGGCTGAGTGAGTTCGTGTGCCATATTGCGTTCTTGTAAGGAAAGTGAGACATGCATTCACAGTGCATAATGTACTAGCCCTATGTGCATCACCGAATTCAAAGGCACTTTGTCTACTAGAAAAAAAGAAATGTATAGTGTGAAGCCTAAGGATTTTATGCTCTAGCTTGACATTACAATGGGGGTGGTGGTGATGATGATATAAAACTGGCAGCAAAGCATACCTGCCATTTATTCCTGAAAGGTTTTCCTAATTTACACACTAGCCACACCGTGTGTGGAGAGTGCACAAGAGGATACTTTTACCTCTCATTTAGTCGTACACGTCAAATACCAAAGTTGATCATAATATTCCTCTGATTATATGGTTGCAATAATGCTGATACAATATATTTTATATTGCACGAATTTCAGACTGTGTGCATACGGAGCAACTCTCCCATTTACCTAGACAATGGTCCTCGACGAGGACAAGGAGTGAGTGTGCTAGAGTTCAGTCGCACGTACATTTTCAGCAGTTGCATACTTCACACTGGTATACTTACTCAGCTTAGTAGTTCTCAGAGATTAACAATACTACCTGAGGGAGATGCATCATCACCATCATAATATTCATAGGTAATGTTGATTGTTAGGTATTGAAAGTTTTATTTTTTCAGGAATACAGTTGAAATGAGCTTTTGGTTAAAGTAGAGGAAAGAGTCGTCGTGGAGAGGGAAGAAAGTACACAGAGTGAGCTAATAAGCTCACGACGAATGTTTACAGTTGGATGGCATGCCACAGCCAAGTCATTCATGGCACAGAAAGTAACGTCGTCGTCAGTTGGCTTTTGTACCTCGTAGGTGACTGTTGTATCGGGACTAATGACGAAGGCTGTTGAGGTTGGTGGTCGCTCACTAGTGAATAACAATTCCATATACCTATGCTTCGTATTAAACGTCCCTCTACGTTTGTCAGCTTCATCCAAGTCCAACAACCTACCAGAGACAGAGTTTCCTCGCATGCCGAGACTTTTGGGAGCGAAATAGGGGTAACAAGGTATATTACATTGTTACGGCATCATCATCAGATCAGTGTATAAAAGTAAACCAGGAACCTTTTCCCGTCTTCTCGCTCCCTCTCCAACATTCAACACGAAGGTGGATTTCAACTCGAACGAAGTCGAGGACGACCACGGAGCGGAGTCCGTAGTAGTGCCACAACAGTCATAGGATAGACACACGCACATCTCTCTCGCTCGTGTATGAAATCCTTGATCTTCCTAGAGAGAGATTAGATTTTCCATCTCCTCCTCCTCCTCCTGCCGACACTCTGAGTGCTGTTCGAGTGAATATTGTGACGGCCTTTTAAAGGATGCCGTTAGTGGAGGGAGATGTTATAAAGATTGCACTGTCATGATCACCCACCTTAACATCATCGTGAAGTGTTAGCACTACTACTGGTGACAGATAAAAGGTGTTATGTAACTGTAATCGTCTGTCTGTCCCTCTCCAGTTTGACTGATTGTGATTGAGAGAGAAGCGGGACGCCATTGGACTGACAAGTCGATGAGGATTTGCGAATATCTGGGTGCCCATTTGATTAGCGCGTGCGATACTATAGTCGCATTATATTACGGGGAGAAATTACGCTGTAAAAAGCGTGTTACGTCAAGTCGGAAGACAAAGCGTTGTTCACGTTTAAAAACAAGCGTAATTGTGTGCTCGTCGGAAGCCGTGTAAATTACGTGACGTTGATAGACATCAGCGAGGAAACCGATTGACGGTGTAATCGCAACTGTACATTGCGTAGAGACACAGTTTCCTATTGTCACTCCTCGATTGAGAGTGAAGAGTGTGTGTGTTTCATTGGAGAGCACATGTCATCATGTCAGTTGCATGGTGATGGTTTCGGTGAAAGGTTCCTCTGTGATTCCCAAGCTTTAAAGAGAAAGTGACCTTTTTGTGTGAAACACACAAAAGAGTTTACTCAACTGAAGTTGTGTACAGTTGACTGACTCACTTCCTAAATGCAACCTCTGTTCTCGTAAGTACACGACGCGAGTCATTTTTTTCTGTCTTTTATAGAGTGCAAATTTTTTCAAAAAAGACGACACAAAGGCTGATGTGTAAAGGTGTAAATGGGTTGGAGGAATGTGTAATATGAATACAATGTGGTGGTAGTAGTAGTAGTTTCAACAGCTTTTCTGCTGATTTTCTTTCGATGTAGAATGTAGAGCATAACGCAATACCAGAGAGAACAGCGATCGATGCCGAAAAAACGTGTGCGAAACATCGCTCTTCTTGTCAGCTCGTGTTTGCTATTTGAACCTTCACACCAAAACGGCAGATTTTTTATCCAAATAAGTATTTCAAATCCGTTGAGGCATACACGAACGTATCTATCCACTTAAGGCTACATAATAGGAGTGCATCTTGCGTATTATAATGGTTCCGAAGCTTGTGTGTTGTCTAGTGTTCGTGCTAGAGACATAACACCCTTTTTATCTATTCGAACGAGATGTATTTATAATGCAATTACGGCAAATGAATATTGAAAGTTTGTGCCTTGTTTGTTTTCATTTCATTTGCAGTTGCAATTATTCATTTAGTTTTGAAAGTTTTTTTATTGCGTTATCGCATCGAATGGATAATACTCCCTGCCATTTTGAACTCATATAATGAATCATGTCATGAGGTATGCTTTTACATTTTTCTTTTTCCCCTACGAAATGCGCGTTTATTTTCGTGCGTGCGGTTTGGCTGCATTTATTTCACAACTTCGGATCTTTGTGTCCACCTTCACAGCGCATGAGGTGAATAAGGTTATCATCATGAGTAGAAAATGAGACTTTTACGAGGACGATGGCATTACTCCTTTATTTTGACGTTTTATTTTTTCCTTCGCAGTTGATCTTGTCAAAATGTCACTGCATTATTTTTATTTCATGCCATGTGTGTACACCGTCGTGATCTGTCAATGTCAACCTGAGCGAAACGATTATGTTATGCATATGAAATTACGGGAGAATATATCGAACTGTGTGAATATATTTATAGAAGGCACTCAGGTAAAAAACATGTCTAGAGATTTACAGGGATCGTCACAGACAAATAGAAAGCATCCTTTTCGGATCCTGAATTACAATGACCACATGCGAGCAATTGCATTGTAATAAAGAGAGTATAATATTATACGCCGAAATAGTTTCTCTACTCGTACACACAGTCCTCGTAAATGAAAATTGCATATTATTATTATTATTACATTCGCAAGAAATGAAGCAAGTTACATATATCCATCCACATGGTCAGCGTGTGTGCAGGGCACAAGAAAATATCATGCATAATTACCATTTTGAAATTTTGAAAAAGAGTTTCTAATCCTGTCATTATTGTGAATTTCAAATATACGTGTAAAGGAAATTACATTATTGTGCCTTCATTTTTTTAAACTGCAGCCCATAAAAATCAAGGTAGACACAACTTTTACTTTCAAAGAGTGCACTTTTCAAGAGAAAAAATATGGTATTACGGGATTCAACAATGGCTTTGTTATAATGTAACCTATGTGTGGATGTAACCTGCGCGTTCTGCAAAGTCTATGCGGACATGCATCACACCGACATTTATATTGATGTCCTACAGGTTTTTTTATATTAAAAAAATGGACGATGATAATGGGATAGTGAGCTTAAGGTTGTCAACAAAAGTAAAACCTTTGTGCCCATGGCAAAAATGTACTTTTATATACACATTATACGAGGTAGGTATATGTGTAATCATCACAATCATCGTTTCGTTTGAACAAAAAAAAACAACGAGAACTTGGCAAAGGATCTTTTTCCTTTTGTATGAACTTGCTGTTTTTTCATCATCTTCCTTCAGTTTAACCACTGCATTGCAGCCCTGTTAAATTGCCAACGTTAGGAGATGCGCGTGATTGTGAGGAAGACCAAGTTGCATTTTGCATTCTTTTTCATTTTCTCAAAGTGCTCACTTTTTAAAACTAAAGACAGACATGACGACACAATCTCTCTCTCTCTCCGCAGTTATAAAAACCAGATGTAGTTCAACTGGTTGCACGAGGGCAAATCCCTTCGAGCAAAACTGTTCGCTTGTCTTTTTTGTCAATAATAGCTGCTCAAAGTTATTCCCTTGTAGATGCTGGTTTCATCTCGTGTGCATGTGAACATTTGCATGATGACGGGAGATGATGGTGGTAGTCGATGTAATAACAAAATAACATTGTCAAATTTTTATCCTCAGCCTCATACCTTATTATTGAGCATCCTCATCGTCATCCACTCAGCCTAACGGCTATATAGCAAGAAAAAAATGAGTGATTGAAGTTAGGAATATATAGTAGATTTTAGAGTGAAGTCATAATTGAAACAAAAAGGGATTGCCTCACGAAATGATATCATTTGAAGGAATGGCCAACACAGTTCTCTTTCCCCATTCATTTCTAAAGCGAGAGAGAAGAGAGTGGGATTAGAAGAGAGTTGATCATGTTATTTTTTTGCCAGTGATTTTTTCCACAGAAAAAAGTCTAAAGGTAAACAATCCCATTCACATAATATTCACCACAACTCACTTAAAAATGGATATTACATTTAACGCACTTGATTATTTCGAGTGAACATTGTTCTTTTCCATTTGATGTGTGAAACGGCTCATTAAAGTTGGACTTGTGTGTAAAATCAAGTGCAAGAGAGATACCAGCTAGAAAACACGACGATCTGTGATATATATGAAAGAGATGTGAATGTGTGGGGCTCATTAAAATTGAGTTCACTGTTATTGCAAATCGCGACGTTTCATTTGTATTCCCTTTTGGAATGCACCATAATTTATTACCAATCGCTTTTTTACACATTCATGAATTACTACTTGTGTTCAATGATTAGTAGCGAGAGTGACTGTGAAAGGTTTTTTTGCCTACAAGGAGACGGAGAACAAGAAGGGAACCCTTTTGTTTTGAGTTGTAAATGGCAAATCTCGCACTTATTCACTCACAAACGACTCTCATAACAAGTTGCTTTGCGAGAAGTGTGTAACAGTGAAAAAGGACATAATTGTTGTAGTAAAAAAGCATGTCTCTCTGAGATTCAAAGGAATAGTAAAAGGTGAAAAAAATCAAGAGAGAGGTTTCGTGTCAATGTCTCTGATCTTTGAATCCAGAGAGAAGGTTCTCTAATCCGTTGATGACACACAATGGGAACCAGTCAGTCATTTAGGTAGCGTCATGTCAAACGATGATAAATTGACGATAAGCCGTGTATGCATCAAGTGAACATTTTTGTACAACAATGGGCGACATTTAATGTCTAATTGACTTTCGTGTGTAATTAGTACTCCCAATTTTGTACAGTGATTGACGTATATCCCTGGCTACAAATGTGGATTGCTCCGTTTAAAACGTTGAGTTGTGATGACCAGAGAAATAATTAATTAACGGAACTTTTCTGTGAAACAAAAGGGTTTGGTGGAAAAGCTTGAAAAAAAGAGAGATTGAACTCTTTTGCAATTTCATCCTTTACGAATGAATGGTTTCCCGCAGGTTTGAGGGTCCAATTTTTTCGGGCCCAAATACAGTTGAGAACCGCATGCAAATTGGCAGTCATTGTTTTTCTCGAGGAGAAATCTTGCTTCAAAAGCAGCGAGTAATAAGGTTTACAGCGATTGATCTGGGCATGTTATTAGAGGTTTGTTCCTTCCCAATCATTCATTCATGAGTGAGGAGGGAAATCACAGAGATCAGGAAGTCTACGTTACGCATTTATTATCAGAGTGAAAAGCCAGTTGGGTAAGGGGAGCATTTGTAATACCAGTTTACAGGTTACGATAAAGAAACATTTTATTGTCATTTTTTTTATTTTACTATTGTAAACTAAGAAACAGATATATCTATTTGCTTCATGCCAGTGATGCGTTGTCTGTCTGTCCGTGTAGATGCGAGAATCATACAATAATTGATTAAAGGGAACAACGTCAGTTACCTGCGCGTTAGCCGTTGTAGGGCATTGTAAAGATCGCAATATTTAAGTACTGATTCAAATTTCAGGAATGACACGGATATGGCATTGATTTAGACGAAAGTGATTTTGTAGCGTTGGACAATGTCTCACACCACTTCAGTTTTATCAATAATGCATAATAAATGCGGCTAGCAAGCGTAAACTCATTTATTAGCTGAATTTAATTGGGCTTTTTGAAAGGGGCTTTCCACTTCACTGAATCCGTCGAGTACGCATAATGTATGTATATTATAGACTGCGCAACACATGAATTGAATTCATGATGATGATGCTCCGAAGCCAACTGCCATTATCTGTACATTTAATACAAGTGCGAAGTAGCAGTATCTGATGATTGATCTAGGCACTAGTTTAATCATACTTCTCCTGTTCCTGAAGAGTTCTCTCTTTGAATTGTGTATTTTCCTTTGTCATTTAAGCCATCGGATCATTGTGTGCATCACAGTCAACTCGATTTAGCGTACGGTTTGTGTATATATACATTATATACCTGTTATATTATTACTTACACAAATTCGTCAAATATCTACTCCTCTGTGGTAGTGTGGACTAGTAGTACCGTATTTTATCGTCAACAGCATGATCGATTCATCATTTTATCTTCTTTTTTATACTCTGTAAGAAACACTGCAACTTAACACCTATACACAACCACACCACTACTCGGACGAGAGAGGATGCGTGGGAAAGTGTTTGTCATTTGTGTTGTGAGCATATTGTGTGTTCATCGTCAATCAAGTTACTAAACTGACAGCAACTACTCGTCGCTCATTAGTTTAGCATCATCCCTTTGGTGATTAGAGTGAGGCCAAGATGGAAATCAGAGTTGATTATATGTTTGCGCGACAATCCATTCATTTCGCTATCGCTGCGATGCCAGTGAACAAAGGATGAACTGACAGTTGAGCTGGTTGAACAATTGTAAAATATTAAGGAAACATGGGCGCACGAAACGAAAGAAAGGTGGGTTGATGAGCCTGACTCTTGTGTCAGTGGCTCATGATTTTGTGTGGCAAACCTTTTTGCAGTAATAACTCATGACTACGGCATGCCACTCAGCATGTTGCAGTTGTAGGTGTGTTTCTCCTTCTCTCTGTGTGTTAACTCTGTGGAGGAAAGGCTTCTGGTTCTTGGAATCTGTACATTATTAATGGTAATACTGCAGTGGAACTTTACCAGGGACGTTTTTCCCTCAGTGCTCATTAACTGCCGTCTCAATAAGAAAAAAAACCTCAAGCTCATAACTCACCTCAGGAGAAGTGTCTGTACTTTGAGAGAGTAAAACGAAATACTCTTACAACTTCTTCCCACTACGTGTATTTTGTGTAAAGTATAATCTTCAAAGGTCGTGGAGAGTTGTGGCGATTTCATGCTCTCTCTGGAAGTTTTTTTAGAAGGACGTAGTAGAGGTGAAGGGAAACAGAAAACATTTTCCACGAGCAAGGTTGCTCGCTCACTCTGGAAAGAGTGGAAATCTTTCGCCAGCATTTTGTAGTATGTAATTTTGGTCTAACCAAAAAGGTAACTTATAATATGGTTAGAGTGAAGACAAGGTCGCGGTATTTTGAGAGAGAATGCATATCTCGAGAGTGAATCATGGTTGCTATCTCAAATGATCATGATTTGATAACTATTGGGAAAACTTGCATGAAGAAACTCCTCACTGCGCTGTCGACGTAAATTTATTACGGTTTGCTCCTAATCACTAGTGCTAAAACCTTTCATTTTGTCGGAAAACACATAACTCAGAGTCTTATTCTGTATTGTGAACCGAGTAGGAACAGAATATTTATGAGACTACTGCAGGTTTTAGTGTTCAGAAGGTTTATACGAATTGCATGATGGTTCATAAAAAAATCTCGTAATTGATTGCCACCACGACTACTGGGGATGAGAGGCTAAATGCTATAGGTATTGAGGGAGCTCATCAAAGCAAAGAAATTGATTTGAGGTGACATCATGAGCTCCGTCAGTTTTCATTTGGCGTAGGTACCGAAATCTATTAAACAGAAAAATGATTACTTCTTAAAATGCAACTGCTTCCTACGTAAATAAAAGGAGATCTTATTTTAGAATATGGCGTACGCCTTTCCTATTCCCGGTATTGCAAAAGCAGTAGCTATTTGTACGTGCGAGCACTCATCGTTTTTATGAACTCGTTGTTTTTGTGCTATATTTCATCCGCACGTCATCTGCCTGACGTCTTTTCAGTAATAAAGTGAGCGGATAAATGAGTGATTTCCTTTGTGGAGGCAAATTGTCCCTGAGGCAGTGTTGATTTTATAGCATTTTTATAGTTTAGTCACACTCTAATCTACAATGCTTTCTGGCAATAGAATATTTCGTCGTCAGACTCATAATATAATATTCTCTTTAAAAGAAATCATTTCATTGGTTTACCGTTCCACTGTATAAAACATTTATTGTGTACCACACAAAAGTACGTTTATGTTGTGCTGACAGGTAAAAAAAATCTAAAAAACTATGAATCATATCACGAGATGCGTAGACACATACGTTAACTCTGTGTAGCAACATAATAAAAATCCAATCTGATAGTAAACTAGGGGAGTATGTGCCGTGCAGTATGCGCGTCAGTCAAACAAACGGCAATGAAAGTAACGCGCGTGAATTATACATAAAAACGATTTTTTTAGATGTGATGATTGTCGTGCAAAAAGCGTGCTCATTCATCCATTCGATCTAGTCTAAACGGAACACTAGGGATTCTTAATGTTGCGAGTGTGTTGACGGATTGAGATGTGAAAATCGAATTCCTATACTATACATAGTCGTAGACTAACCTCAAAAATCTCTAGTTGAATGAAAATGCACCAGGAGGAAGAGTCAGCATTTAGATCTCACAGGTATTTAGACTCCGACAATTGCGCCAGAGAGAACACATACGACGCAAACTGATGACGGTTACAGGTGTGCCGTCGTGGTTATTGTGGTAAAAATCGTCATGAAAATTTGTGTACCGATTGAAATGTCTCGTTCTTTTTTTCGATCCTGTGCTCACCAAGTTGATAATGTCTTTCCTCTCTTTCTGCCATACATTTCGCTTTCCTGAGCTCAGTCGAAGATGATGATTATGATTACTTTCCAAAAACGAAATATTCCTTGTAGAGACAACGAGAGCTTTGGCGATATGTATTTCTATTTGACTTCTGGCTAATACGCTTTATGTGGGCACATAATTGGAGACCTAATTTCCTACATACACCTGACCATGCGAGATGAGCGTTGAACGTAAACGGTGTTTTACGGAATTTCACCTTCAATCACTTCTATATATGTAATGATTTAATAATGGCCGTTGCCCTGTTAGGCTCTGAATGAAATCATAGAGTATGCCGACTTCGTCGCGTATTCGCGTTCAGTGCAGAACATAAACCACATACTTTATACCTGAAGTGTGTGCATTTTTGTACATGCAAACGAGAGACAGGCACGTCACTTCTTTTTCCATCTCAAATGATGAGGAGCTCACAATGAGAGAACTTGTACGGAAAATTACACTCTATCTTCTTCACTTACCAGCCATTTTCCACGTCCATTGTGTGTGCGAATGAAATTGGCAAATTCACACTGCCCTCGAGCTATTTACCTTTGATTCTCTACCTGTGGATTGATTAAGTGTTGACTTGACTATGTAGTCGAGGTGGTGAATCAGAGTGTTTTTCGACGGCTTGCGAGTGACAACGTGTGAAATCTTGCGCACCGAGTTTTTGTCTGTGAAGCTAATGTGTTTCATACATAGTCAAATTACACGTTTTACTCTAGTTTTTAGTGGGATTTGAGGTAAAAAAAACTGCGATTTTAGCAGAAATCAAAGTGGTAGTTTACTCTACGAGTGGGAGAACCGCAATCAAACGCTCAAAAGGCAGACGCAAGACCAGCATAAATTCGCTGCCAACATGATATTATTATTACTCCACCGTTCTCACGCTACCTCAAGTAAATACCAATTGAATTCGAAGAACCTCACATAACAATCACAGTTCTGCCTCCTGGTTGTCGTAGTTGTTACGAAACTGTGTAAAAAATGTGGGCATTGTGTGCAAGGAGAGTGGCTTCTCCGGCATAGCAGAGTGGCAGAGAGAACTGCGAGTGACGCCTTATCAATAGGAGGAGGTTTCCGAAAGTCATCAGACAAAGTGGTAATGCCTACGTAATTGCGGTTATATAGTGGTTTGAAGTTAACCTTTGAATTTTTATCATTCCCTCAAAAATGGACACTCCGCATCGCATTTTAACAGCACTATTATTATTATTACTGTACTTTATGAACTAGTGCGCTTTTGATCTGTTCTCAGCGGCGTGTATAAATACTTGAGCGTTTTTAAAATACCTTTTGTGTTGATAAATAGCAAGTGGGACTTTGTTGTGACAGAAGAATATCTGGCATGTTATCTTCACGAGGCGAATGTTGAAATTGCAACTCTCTTCCGTAGCGCAGCTTATCTTTACTACGACGGATATCTTGTATACATAGTCTACAACAAGAATTGATGGTGATTAGTATTGCAAAGAAATGTTGGGTGCGCATCAAGAAAAAATATCGAGGTGCACACTCATTTATTTGTATTTGTAGACGTATCTCTTTGTTTTATGTGTGCACAAGAGCTCATAAATTAACGACAAGCTTTTCTAAAACGAAACAGGTAAAAAAACGATCTTATTTGTCGATACGTCTAATAGTTTGCTTGTGCATCCCTTCTTTCATCATCGCACCGGTGTATGAGTAAATACACGCGCTTTGAAATTGATCTTGCATCGGCTACCATCCATCGAAACTGAGATGAATTAGAAAACTTGTTAATTCGCCCAACTCTCTTACGAGACGAGTTTGGAGCGGTTGGACACTCGTGTAATAATAGCAACAAGTGTAATCAACTCTGATCTTGTACTTTCGACTTTGTAAAGGAACGTAATATTGTTGCAAGAGCTGCGCTGGTATCAAATGTGTGCGGAGCCTACGCCAAGTTTATTTGGGGAGTAAAAAGCGTAATGTCAAGATGAATTGAAAATGCTAATTTTTCCCGTCACACTCTGTTTAGAGACAAATTCACGACTTCTCCTTGCCTCAACTTATTACTATTCATGCAGTTCTACAAATATGTATATGGAGCTTATTTCTTTTACCTCTGGGCGTGTCCAACCGAAGAGACTTGGATTCGCTTTTGTACACATTTTGTGTCTTTTTAATCCACATCGTTTTCTTTCTATTTTGTACCCCACCAACACCAAAGTCGACAGTTTTCTTTCGAACAAACAACCCCAGCAGCATCCCTCTTTTGTCATTGTGGTGAATTTTTTAAAATTTATTCCACATATCATGCAAAGTACAAGGAGAAAAGAGGTGAAATGCAAAAGCGTTCATGATGAACAACAATTTATTCACCGTGATGATAACCATGTGGGAAGCTAGAATATTATGGCTCCTTGTGGAAAGAGTTGAACTCGTCTGGTTCTCTTTACAAATAAATGGACTATCCCTTTTTCTTTTCCTTTTTAAAGAAAAAACCATCTCAAGAGTTTCTCGCCCTCGCAGAAAGAAAGTAATATGAGACTGCTTTTATGTAGTCTACTCTGCCGATATGGTCATTTCAAGTTGTGATACAACAACCCTTCTTCTGCTCTTTTGAACAACATTTATTTTGGAAACGACACTCTCATTTTGCCTCTCATTGTTCATCGAGAGAGGGAAATTATTTGGTATCAATCAAACACTACGACATCTGCTTTTATCCTCTCGTCGTCTTAAGAGGGTCTCCTCAAGTAGTTATCCTTTCTCGTGAGAATAATAGACGACATGGCGTGCATGCCGTTGATAACTTTGTTTTGGTAATTTGTAAATTGCACTTTTCGTCGACGGGCAAAAAGAGAGGATACATGAAAAGAAGTTTGTTTCGCTCTAATCATTTCTTACGATCTCTTTAAAGTGGTGGACGCGCGTGTGTGTTCCACTGTTTATTTATGAAACCAACCAATTCAGCTTCATCCGCATTACTCTGCTTTTATAGTGGAGAGGGAGAGAGTTGCTAAATGTTGTGCAAAAAACTAGAAATTGCAACTATGTGTCAGACGGTTGCGTTGAAAGCCGTGATTTTACTTTGCCATTATCATATTCTTTCCTCCTCCTCTTTTTATCATTTTCTGTAGGTTTTTTTGTCTTTATTGCGTAAACACCAGGGCCGACTTATCTGATGGAGCATTATTCGATAAAAACGACATGAATAGCACATCAGTGTTATCGCAATCCTTTCCGTATAATTGTGCTTTTTTGCGTAGATACAAAGAACGTTTTGCTAGAGCGCATGACAAGAGAAATACTCGAGTTGTATGAATCCTCGTAAAATAATAGGGAGAGAGATTTGCTGAGCTGTTTTTTTTCATGATTTGACAAAATCGCCGACGTCACATAAACCTCATCTAATGAACTCGTCTCTTCAGCCTGTCTGTGCCACACATATTTTTCCGGTGTGTAATGTGACAAGTAATGGATCACATCAGGAAACAGTAAATGATATCTCACGTTGAGAACTTAATGTGGCCCTTAATATTATTGTGGAGATGCGTTGTGATACAGAGAGAGAAGAGTCAAGCAAATGCGTTCCTCTCTAATAACCTGATTATGGAAATTATCAAATCGTGTCATTCCTTTACTTCGATTTGCTTGTCGTACATGTAACGTGACTCACGGAGACGACTGTGTTGCCAGCAGTTTTTCTTTTACGCATTGACGTTCTTTTTTTATTAGAGTCACAAAGGCTCATAGATAGTGAGCTTTTGTCATGATATAACTGAAATGTTTGTATATTCCTTATGATTTTTTTTGCAGGTTGACTTCAAACACGCACACGTAGAGTTGGTTGCGTGTGGTTGATGCACCTTTTGACTCAATGTTCGTTGATGGGAAGTGAGCTGAATTAACGGAGACGAGAAAAATGAGCTCAAAAATCCTACCCAGTGCGGCTCCAGCCCTTGGTCATAACACGGCAAATGGGAAAATGGGCGATACCATTTTTAGTTCTGTCAAATCGCTACATGAACGGGATAAATCGAGTCAGTTGGGGATTTACGAGAATCACTACCAGAACCAAAGACACAACTCGTCAGAAACACCCAAGGTACTCGCTTATTTTTTTCTCACTCTACTAGCACTCGCTCAAAATTATCTCCTGTGATAACAGAACGAAAGGTGTGGGTCTCTCCCTGTCTAATAATCGCATCACACGACGCTTATTTATGTGGGGCTGTTCCGTGAAAAGTTCGAGTGATGAGGCGACTAACAAACATAGCTAACTAACCATTGTGCACTAGATGGTGAACAGGAAACAAATGAATCACCACTGCCGACATCGGCTGTCGTTTTTCTTACTTTTGCTTCATTCTTTGCTTTTTAAGCTCATTCATTTTTCCTAGAATATGGTTGCTTGCTTCTGAACCAAAATCCGCTGGGTCCTTCCTCTCTGCGCTGGTCACGACAATCATCTCGTCCGGTGAAATTGGGTTTTTTTCTTCTGTCCCCGCATTGTACCTATTAGGTTGTTGTTCACAGCTCGTCGGATGGTCTACTTGCTACGAAACCTCGCATGACAAGCAACTTTAGATGGTTGCTTAATCATAAATGTATATAATAACGTGGAGGCAAGCCCATTATGCTGTGCAACTTGCGAAAACATTACACAAGTGCATTCTCAACGGGATTTATGAAATGCAATAATATTATGCCACGTTTCATAAACTTTTCAATTTAACTAATTGGCATTAACCTTGATTGGCAAACCTACAAAAGTTTTAAGTGTTTGCTTTCTTAATATTTGCGTTACTTGACGGAAGCGTGAGCAAGCCAGAGCCTGCAAAATGCTCCGTGTTTTACCAGAACTTGTAGCTTTCAAGGCTTTTTGTTACGACAGTGATTTAAAATGTTCAAGGTCAAAGTGGAGAGATGATTAATTACATGCTTGCCATTGAAGTTTTTTTTATGACCACACAACGCGAGTTTCCCGGTTTGGAATGATTTAATAAGATTTGCACAAGTGCATCGGAAATTTACTCCTCTGACAAGTCACAACAGAATGTATTGTCATTTTATTACCATGTCTAATTCTCATACGATTGTGCAAACGCAAGGCTATTTCGGTGCATTTTTACGATTTATATTTTCAATGATTCACAGTCATAAATTACAAAGGAGCAAGTTTGCACTCAGCAACAGTGTCGTACGATGCATTTCCCCATCAATGACGACCTCCTTACAAGACTTGCATTTCTGCTGCAGAACCAAACAGATTTGCAATACATACATTCTCCACCACCGCCGTCGTCGCCTCAATGTCTCATACGAGCTCGATTTTGAAAATGTACCGAAACGTTGAGGAGCACTTGGTTCCACACATTAGGTCTGAGAATTTCGCTTGCAACGTGAGTTCTCTGTCTCTGATCTCACGCTCCGTTGAATTTCTGAGTCCTCAAGCCCTGTCCTTCTTTCCTGAGCACCGTAACCCATCCAATGAAAAGTACAGTAATTTATGTATTTATATTCTCAGCATCCTCTCTGATTATTTCATCATCCCTGTCATACTCATTGTTTGTCACCGTTGTCACAACGAGCACAATTTTTCCTATCCCATGGGTGCTTCCTTGATTCTATGACTTGAAGAGACATTTTTTGGCTGATCGCAACAACAGTAAATAATCTGCTAGGATGTAGCTGTGCATATTTACGAGGAGCATTCATATTTTTCTTCCTTTGTTCCATTTTTTCCACACACCAACACATCCGCTACTTGCACGGCCAAAGAGAGAGCTAGACAGAGAAAAGTTTGCATTTTTAAACTCCATTCTCATAGTTTACGGTGAATTCCTCAGTTTGCAAATACGTAGTTTGCAAAACAGTGATCACTATTTCATCCTGCCTCGACATTCCCATTATTGCTATGAAATTTTTACCTGTCTGCGATGGGGTGTGTACTATTGACTCAATACCTTGTGTCCCTTGTATTGGTTCATGTTGTCGCCGTCGCACAAATAAAACGTGTGCACATATGCTCTATATTTTTGAATAACATTTCGCTTGAAAATAATCACATATTTGTTCACCGAACCGTGGCTCACCACAGCCGAACCTGAGGATATATGAGCGAAGGAAAATGTGAGGTGATCTATTTTTCTGTAATATATTGTCGTGTATGGAGCGCATCAATGTCCGTCATTTTGAGAATCGCTTTGCCGAAACAATCAACCACAACGTACGTGTCTGTGGAGACTTTGACGCATCAGTCTCCATTGTTGAGCGCTGCTGGCTTGCATCCATACAGGATCATTTTGCTGCAGAGAGAAATCTGTTTGCGGTGAAAAACGGAGAGGAAAAAAATACGTCGGAAACCGTAACACTTACCCTGTTGAATATTTTATGAGAGAGAGAGAAAGACAGAGGAAAAGGAAAATGTACCTGACTTTGAAATGGTCCCATTATCCCACTCTTTCCACTTGACAGACTTTTGTTGAGAGACTTTCCAATGTGTCGTATCATTGAGATTCAAATTTGCGATAAAAAAAATAATAAGTATCATGCGTGGATATATAATGTGTTCACGCCCTGCCGTGATTACATTCATTTTATGAATTATGAATCACACTGACCAAGATAAAGATAAGGCTAATGCGTTTGCTACAATAAATTAGCTGAAATTAGCTTATAAGCAGTATTAACTATCCGACTATAAAGATTTTTTGTTTAGTTTTCTTTTTCCCCCTTGGGTCATCGTGTGCTGCAGTTTTTGCATTTAATTGGGCGATAGACAGCGTGTTACTTGCTCGGCCGGCAGCTAATGTACGCAAACAAAATATGGGATATACCAACTCTAAAATAAACGTTTATAAAATGTTTGGTTTCAAGTAAGCTGCATACTGACTCAACAAAACAGAATTATAATGCTCCACAATTGTTTTTCCTCGTATTCATCTCACAAGCGTACGAAATGGATGTAGTCATGCAGCGTAAACGGCAGTTGGCAATGAATTTCGTGAAATAGACAGAAAACCATGCAACCCTACACAATATTACATATATTGTTTAAACAATTTGCGAGTAACCAAAGCACAAAATTCAAAGAGATCGAATTCGTTTTGTGAGGGAGGCCTCACAACAAATGAGTTCACGCTAAATTCGGCGGTAGTGTATCATGATGATCACTGAACCTGGCTGCAGAAGGATGCATTTACACTAAAAATCAAGGAAGGAAGCATTATTATATTATTGTGCTTATTATTCTCTATCAGTATGTATTATAAGTGGTGAAAATTTCGCATCCCTTTCTTACTCAAATGTTTCGACATTATTTCCTATGAATCATATAATAGCTCCAAGTACGTATATGCATTGTTTCTTTGCTGTCTTTTTGTAATCGCTTCTTTGCCTCTCGTTTTCAATATTATGCTCCGCTTTTCATTGTAGTATTGCACTGAGCGGCTTTTTACCTGTTTGCAAATAACCTTGTACGCATTCTGCATCTCTCTCGTTGCTATATATCTACATGGTTTCCTCGGAGGAGAAAAAATATTGCACGCTTTTCTATTTGGAATTATAACAAAAAAAAGCTCCTTCCACCACTTTTGCCTTGCCTCGCTTTTAATATTGACAGAGGAAAAAAATCAGTGGCTGCGTTTGAAACCAGCCTTTTGCGAATGCGTGTAATGATTGTAATGGTAATGATAATGATGACGGTTCTGCTTGTGATGATGAAGATGATGATCATGATGAGAATGGCAAGGAATTCTACGAAAGTACGGAAAGGATATGTTAGTGTAAAAAAAATCCCAAAATTTTCGCTGAGAATGTTAATTTGTTTGCGTTTTTACTCCTCTTTCTCAGTCTGTCTCTCATTTTTAATCGTGTAGCATCAGCGTTTTTATGTGATATGTGCAGATCTCATGCATGGCATGTGTGTGTGCACATAAAATAATAGATTTTTTTTGCATGACATACAGTGAAATCATTTTCCCGTCATTTCTTCACACTCACTATATTTTGAACATTATAGGATGACTAAAAGCAACTGCTCGTAAAATACAATCCAATAAAAAAGACGAAAAGATTTTTGTGAGGAGGACGACGAAGGTCTTTTGTACGAGTTTTCAGTGAATATTTTTCCCTGGTTTGTGTGCGAGCAAGAGATTGAAACGATTTTTATAACAATTAGATTGTGCGTAGATTTAGATCGTTAGTACTTTTCGATAGAGTGTTGAAAAGTTAATGGAATGTTTATTGGTTTTGATTATTTTTTGATATCTCTCAGCTCACTGTTACTCTGTTGTGTGTGCATTTTTTGTATCTTTAGAACATTGCTTATGACGTGCCTAACACCAAAGAGTGCATTTACGCCCAGCAACCAAAGTCAAATGCTGGTGTTTCAGTTGGTAAGTTGTGATGAAATCATTTCGTTCTTTGATATTAGAAGTAGATTGATATTAGAGGGCAATCAAGAAATATTAGTTGTTAACACTGCGATAAAGCGGTGTTCAGTTCACTTTACGTGCAAGAAAAGTTTTTCGCGTGGTCTGATAAGGGTACAATGTACTTCGTATTTTGTGCATGATAATATTATTATTATGCTCTTGCTGATAATATGCATTCCACACACGACTACGCGAGCATGCACTTTTTTCATTGTGTGTGAATTTTCAAACTGATTGAATGATGAATTGCGTAGAATAGTGTTGTGCAATTGCATTTATTTGTTTTAATTAGATTTCAGTTGAAGTCTGATCACGTATCTGTTGTGACATATTGAGATTTCCTCGTCATTCACTTTAAAAGAAATTTGTGTATTTCCAAGTACCGGTTCTGAATTCCAATGAAAAGACTTCGTGAAATTAGGGAATTATAGGAAAATTGTTGTGAGTGAGTGTTGAATTCGTGAATATGTAATGACGTGGTGACTCAATTTTCCAGAGAATCTGATTCCGCAAGCTGCCCGATTGATTCTTGCCAATGCACCGAAAAACAGGAGTGACTTTGTTGACCACGAAAGAAGCGATTCGGACGACTATGATTACGTAGTTACAGATGATACGGATTCAGATGAGCCTGAGCCCAATATCCCTCCTCCAGACTATGATAGCTTCACGGATGACTTTCGGGATTCGTATGGTGAATATGGTATGGCAAAATCATAGTTCGAACAGAAATATTGCTGATGTGACGAATACGAAACGATACGAAAAAGAATGTCGATGAACAAGTGACCGCATATAATGTTTAGTTTTTGATATATGGATTAGATTTTTTTGTATGCAAATAAATACTTGTGTGTAAGGGCAACGTACTAGCTTTCCAGTGATTAGCTTATCTTATCTTTCGGTTCTTCAAATTCAAGTGCGAGTTAGATGTAGCTAAGGAGAAAATGCAGTGTGGTTAACAGGAAGATTGTGACAAGAGCATTTGCAGTATCGTCTTTCTTGTATAATATGTTTCTGTAGGTCTAGAAGTGATTCAAGAGGAGACAGAGAGCCAAATGTCGTCGGACAGTGATCAAGATTTAGACCGGCTGAACGACTTTGGCTACGACGATGAGCCAGTCCGCAGGAAGGGCTCTGGTCCAGACTGCTTTGACCATGTGGATCACTTTGGCGTAGCAAATTTTGTGAGCACCCCCGATGACATTTTGACTTATTCCCCTGATGAGGAACCGGAAGTCGTGGATGAGAAAGACACTAACGGAGAAATCCCCACCAAGCACATTCGAATTTCCGCTAACGAGTTTGACCCAGTAAGTTTGTCAGTAAATGGTTATTAATTAATTGATTTTCATCTTTCGCTGACCAGTGAATTCTAATGTTATCTTTAGGAGCCCATCCTGCAGCGATTGTATCATGTGTCTGAGCCACTTAAAGTCAGTCCTTCTGAGTCCGGTGACATTGTCGCAGGATTCATGAATATCCTCAGTGGAAATCGTAAAAAGGGCACGTTTTGGAATGCGTGGAGGAAGAAGTTTTATGTTGTGTCTTCTGGCAAACTCAACGGATATGAGGTATAGTTGTATATTTAAACTTTGGGTTTTTGAGTGAATATTTTGAGATATTTGTGGAAAGCTGGTACTTATTTACGGCTTTAATCATGTGACTCTCGCAGAAAGACGACTGCAAGGATCTCTTCCAGTCAATTAACCTGATTGGGGGTAAAGTAGACTTTTTAGACCCTGTGGAGTTCGTAGGACCGGAACAGGTAATTTCTTTAGTCCACGTAGATTATAATGGTATACCATTGTATTTTACATTTTGCTCCCTTCATAACTTTCAGGGTAAATCCATGACCAATCGCATTATTGGGGTAGATGATGGGGTGAGTTTTGTTGAAATCAAAGTATCACTACACTTTGCAAGCAACATTTAATGATTCTAATTGATTCGCAAAATTTGTTGCACAGAAAGGACATTATTTTGTTTTACAATGTTCCACCCCCGAAGTGGCAAGGCGCTGGGTTGCCGCTCTGGAGCACGAAATGGCGTCCACACTGTCATTTGCAGTTCCTATATTGCCCAAAAACCCTTCACTGTTTCGTGATGTCGTATTGATTGATATTGGTTCTTCTAACGTGCGTGCTGGTGTTCTTACTCACCAGCGTAAGTTCAATATTCTTCTTTTTCTTACACTTATAACATTTTTGTTTCTGAAATATATTTTGCAAATTAATACTTTAAAATGCTTTGGTTGTTTAAACAGCGACTCTTCCCGCACTGTTTTTTGCGTCTGTGATGTCTGAAAATTTAAGTTCCGGAAAGATTGCGTACGGAAATGATGTTTACAAGCCGGATTATCGGAAAAATGCCAAAATAACGTTTCCTTTTGAATGCACCTCTAAAATGTGCCAGGTCCGGACATACGAATCTGTTAAATTTAATCAACAATGCATTACTCTAGAAGTAATTTGAAAGTTGTGAAATTTATTAAATTTATAGAATATGATGGAGATAGCCGCTATTCAGGGGTTCCTTGATAAGATTTTTAAGGATTTAAGAATTCGCCCCGAAAACTACAGGCTGATCCTTAACCTTCCGAGACGCGTCGACAACAAATGCCGTAAAAGTATTTTGGAATTGTTGTTTAATACATTCCAGGTATACAGATCTACAAGACTAACTTCGAATGATAATATAAACTGAAAGTATGAATGGACTAAAGAGCTCGTTTAATGTGTAGGTTCGTAGTGCTATGATTGCCCATCAAAGCGTGGTCGCGTTTTGGGCGTACAGTACTGACAACGGGATCATTTGTGACGTTGGTGAACGTTGTGATGTTGTGCCTGTCAGCCAAGGATTTATTCTGACTCAGGCATGGGCCCGAGCACCTTTTGGTGGTCATCCCCTCAAACACTCCCTCCGACAAGGATTGGGCCCACAGGAGAATGGGCTGTACTTATCCACCCCTGCTGAAAACCTCGTCCTCCGATTTATTTCCGAAAATTTTCTCTGCATCAGTTCCAATGGATCTCGGAGAGCCTCACAGGACTCACAAGAGATCGTTGTTGAGATGGACTTGCGAGATGTGCTCTCCTTCTCAAACTTGATTGGGGTCAATCAAAATGTCTTGCGAGGAGTCGGAGAAGGGTTCTTTGATCCCGGACTGTACGGCTTGGATTGCGATAGCCTTCCAAAGTTGATTTTCACATGCTTGCAGGTACGCATTTTTTATACAATGTTTTCGTTGGACTAAATCATAGATTTAGTTGATGTAAAAATACATCATTGTGTATTTATAGAACTGTGGGGTAGACATTCGGAAGGAAATGTCTCAAAATATTTTACTGGTCGGAGGGTGCACCATGATCCCAGGATTTCCAGAGCGGTTGGAGCACGAGCTAACCAAGCTTTGTCCTCCGCATCTGAAACCAAAGGTAGGTCATCGACACTTTTTCAGCCACGCAGTTTTGTATCAATGACAACCATCAATCAATTTTAAAATTGATAATTATTTTTTATTTTGGTAATCGCAGATTAATGTATCCCCGTACCGCTACCATGCAAGCTTCATTGGGGCGTCAGTTTTGTCCACAACAGAGGCCTTTGAGAAATCCCTTCTTCAGCGGTCAAAGTATGACGGAGGTGCTGGTCCAGCATATTGGATGATTTAAATGTTACGATTACGATGCAGCAAATAGAACCTCCGACCTTTCAACTTATACGCGTACTAAACTTGCGGAAGAAATCTGGCTTTTGCAATCTCATCTTTATCGTCGCACATTTCCACTACAATTTTTGTAGTAATACGTCACTCTATTCTGTTCGAATGAAAGCCTCTCATTTGTATGTTAACTATATTTTCGTGACATACCGCCTATTAGCTATTACGGAATGCATTGTAGTTGTAATTTATTTAAGGAACCTTCATAGTTCTACAGGTGCGAGAGGGCAATTTTAAATGAGAAAAAAATGCGCAGTTGTAAAATCTCAAATATGTATTTCACCTTGATCTTTCAAAATAAACGAGGGAAAATATTATCATGTGATCATCTAGTAACTCGTGTTTCATTGGCATATCGTCGAGCATCGTACTAAATTTGAAGTGAACTATTGTCAAACTACTAGAGCTACATCAGCAGGCATTAAATTTTACCAAGTTTTATTGTTTATTAACAGTAGTTAATAATGCTGATAATCCAATAGTACAATGGAATGGCTATTCAATAATTCCCTTCAATTATGTAAGGGATGCGCATCGGATCGTCGTCATTTCAAATGTCCTCAGCCGCTTTCCTCATCTCTTCCAGAAATCGCAACTTCTCAGTGAAGTGACGCTGGATAGTGACGTCCAGCCTTCGGCTTAACTCCGTAGTTCAACAGTAGCACATCCAATGTAAGAAACACAAATCGCTTGGCTACACTCAGGGCGCAGTGAATCATTCGTTCAGATGCCTGTAATATGAAGAATGTCATCAAAATTAAAGCATCTCCTTTCCACCACATATATTAATTAATAACTGAGACTAAACATTTGGTTTTTTGCGTACCACGCCATGTCGATGATGTTCACAAGCCAGATCCTCAAGGTAAGCATAATCTAGACAATGGAAATATTTGGCAGCTCCCTCTTCAGTTAAAAATGCTCCCAAAACGATTTCAGGCTGCTCAACGCATTTAGAAGCAACTCGTGGCAGATCTTGTTTCAGGTAGGAGTACGGATCATTATTGGCGTAACTGGAGTACTGAAAGGATGGAACAATACTATCCAGAGTGACTTTGCCTCCTTTACTTGAGATTTCGCTACACTTTGACACAACGGACTGGACACTAGACAAGACGGACTCTAAATCAGTCCCATGGTCCTCTGCAAGCGTTTCAAGTCCCGCGAGTGATAAAGTGACGAGCAAAGTCTCCAAGGGTAGAATCTCATGGTCGAATTTCTCCAAGCCTAGAACGATATTGTTATTAGACAAGACAGATGCACATAATGTAGGGAGGTATGTTCGAACTCTTGTGACGCTTACCAGCTTTAATGTAAAGCCAATCCATTGCTGCTTTGGTTGCGGCGAGTTGTTTGTAAGAGCAGAATAAAAAGATTTGGCTGTAATTAGCCACATACTGCCGTCAAAAATAATGAGAACTCCATCATTATTGTCAACTTGTTATGATTTAAGGAATTGACCAACTTTGATAATTATAGTACTACGTATAGTTTCTCCATTGTGTCATTACCTGAGTAAAGAAGAGTTCCAAGTCTTCAGCGATGGCACGGTAATCACAAAACTTATTTGATGTAGCGGATGACAACGGTATTCCGTAACGAACCCCGTTTTGCACTGCTTCAACACCATGACCAGTTGGAATTTCACCTATAAAATACAAGCGGGTAAAGTTTCATAGTTAAATACGACGGGACTGTTGTTTCTACAAAATAATGACGAATTTCCAATTTATAAATGCATCGTCAATTTTACCTGGATTGATCAAAGTCCAAAATGAATCCTTAAGTCCATGCTTCACGGAAAATGCGGCTACGGCGATTTCACAGGGGATGTACACCCGGTCGGAATCCACGTAAAAATTCATATGAAGTACCAACGCGGAGACCTTTCGTCCTTTGGGATACTTCCAATACTGAACAATTAACCGTTGCTCGGGGGTCCCATCAAGTTCACCTTGATCTTCAGTGGTCACACTTTGAACATCGGAGTGCGTTCCTGCTAGAGAAGTACAGGTTGATGGGTAGCCGCTTGATGCCATCCCTAATTGTGTTGTTAGATTCCAGATTTAAGTAAGAACTTGTCGAAGAAAAAAATATTCAGTTAAAAAATAGCAATCCCACGAAATTTACTGTTCAGTTCAGCTCTCGAAATGTGATCCAATTATTCCAACAAATGAAGAAGTCTGGAAATTCAGTTTCATTCCTTTACTACAAAGTTTCGAAATGGAAGCCACCGATTATATCATTACGAAATGTATACACAATATTCGTAAACGTATACTCTACGTATAAATGCATGCGATGTAGCGGGTATACAGAGTCTGTAAAAGCGATTTGTCTGACCTGCTATGCCGTACTGGTGCGAATATAAGCCATCAATCAACTATTGACTACGTTTTGCAAATCGGTACATTGTTGAATATTTGGAAAAGGTATCATAACATAACTAATATAATTAGTATGTATTGTAGCTTAAAAATACGTATATCAATAATATCAATATGGTTTCATATATTCGGCACTGCCTCCCATCCTCTAGCTGTAACAGTAGTTTTTTTTTGCTTAAATGATTAGGTTACCAACAAAGGGCTCCACACGACCGTCACCAGTTTTTTGGTAATAAGCACAGTTGAAGTTAATTTATCCATCCATATTTAATATAAATATTTGTTGAAGTTTTAAGGCAAGATGAAACGTTCACGACGTTTTGTGGCTTCCTTGACTCTTGCATTTTTAAATCACAACAATCGAAAAGAATAATTACTTCGAGTGGCGCATGACAAATTATAGTAGTTCAACATTTATATTCATCTGACAGGATATCACACAAGGACAAGTTTCTTCCAAGTTTAAAAAACAAACTTTCATTCAAATCGCTTCATAATGACAACCTAATTAGTTTACAATTATCCAATTACAAACCTTCAGCTTGTGCATCCACCATACAATCATCAAACTTTAATGTAATCATATCTTTAAATAGATCCACTTTTGTCATTGTGGGATCGGTTTGCTTGGAAGCACCACATTTCAAATGCGCTTTAACGCTCCAGCTAGCACGGTTTCATTCATGCCGTAGTCACTGGAGAGCAGAAAAGGATGCTGATCGAAGAGAGGGCAAGGAGTTCGACCGTTTTTAGCCATAAATTGGTAGCAAAGTGCCACTTTACACGCTCCAGTGCCATTTCTGCACAAAAATATATTATTATGTACAAAGTCATTACGTTATGAAGGTTTTTGTTGTTGCACAGTTTGCAAATGCGATTTTGGTAGGCGAAAGTGTAACTCGAGTTGCTTCTTCTCATTGCTTGTATCCAGGCGGAACAAATAAAGTCGGAAAGATGAGCTTTTCTCACTGCTGCTTCTCTTTGCAAAAAAAATATCGTAAAGTTTGCATCAAAGATTTCCATGAAAACGGAAGCGTTTCTAAAAAAGCGATATACATATACATAGATCAACAACCAAAATCTCGTAAAACGCAGAGGAGAGAGAGGATTGCACTCATCTTGTTCTACACGATGGAATATCATTATCTTCCAAGTCAAGCTCAAAGGACACAATCCAAGGGAAAATAAGATGAGAGACGTGTGTGGCTTGCTCAATCGACATGGAAATAAAGATATGCTCGAACTGACATAACATAACGCTAATGTACTTTTACAATGGATCAGTTACAGGAAGGAAGACTACAATTCAAGCAGCCAGAGAGAGACTTCTGCTATATCGCAAGATTTTCATCAATGTGCTTCCCACTGATATGATGGGGAGGGGCTGATATGCATTCATTGGATTCGGAGCGGAGAAATCCTGTCGGAATCACACGGTTACGGAACGCATCGGGAGTTTTACGAGCATATATTTCTTTAATCTTGTCACACATCCTAAAAAACGACTCACTCTTTTTTGCAACAATCTTTCTACATGGGAAACTGTGCTGAGATCCATTGCATGTTTTTTTGCACATTGCAATATATCCTCTACACAATTTTTTCCAAAGTATCTCGCTCTCTTGCTGCGCTAACCTTTTAAACTGCGAGTAAGAGCGGATTAAAAAGCAGTCACAGAAAAGTGAAGGGAAAGTTCAGTAGTACAAGAAAGAATGGGGTTCACATGGCAGTGAGGTCTCGTTTGAAGCCAAAGCTCTCTCATGCTGGAATGCGCGTGTCTTACTGACTTACTTTGAAAAAAAAGCAACGTCTCAGTCTGTCTCGTTCACAACAAAAGCAAACTGATATCTTTGTCACTGCTTAGAAAACCACGAGTCGAACACAAGTCTTTAATGAAGAGGCATGACGCTGCTCCACACATGAATATGCATGTCTGAGGAATAATGTGTTATTATGAGAGAGTGGGTAAGCAATTGCCATGATTCCCTTTTGATATCGGTCACAACCACCACCGCCGTTCCTCTTGGGAAAGAGCGGAGTAAATCTGAAAGTGTCTCTAGAAAACTTGCAGGATGCACAAAGGCTTGAGAAATGGATAAGGAGAAAAGAATACGACGACGGAAATAATCTTATTTATATGAGAGTGGAGAAAAGAGACGCTTTTCCATAGCGTCTATGGATCTGATCATCTCTTTTCCTTGCAAAAATCGCGTATTATACTCGAGCACTCTTGGTGCTATCTGCAATCCATATTTTTTCTCCGTTAGAAACCAGTAGCAATTGAGTACTGTATACAACAACATGTTATATACATATAGTCTCGTCTCTCGGTTTTTTTTTACAAAGTTATCATCACAACTTGCAACATAGTTTTTTTTTAGTGGAACGGAAAGGCACACGAAGTGTATGTTTCGCAAAGTTAGCCAAGCAACCTGAGGTGAAGATCACAGAGAAAGAGATGCTCTCCTACAATTGTCCTACTAAATGATGATACACACCACGTAAAAGCAAGCACTGACTCGACTGAGGGAGAATCGGTGAAGGAAAAGGAGCTTGAAAGCACGCTAAGTTTCTCATATGCCATTTGTTTCTTGTAGTCGTCAGTCGTTGCAACGAGCAAGACGGACGATTTCCCCCTTGCTGTCTCACGGACTTTTAGATCACGCACCAACAGTAGCATACAAGTTTAACATTTTTTGAAAAGAAAAAGTAAATCCTCTCCTGTATCATCAAAAAGTACTTGAAACCAGAGCACAATATATCTCTGAGGAAAGCCGTCCTTAAACGAACTCAAACAAGGGATCCTATGAGGCCAGGAGACATAAAAACTCTGAAAAGGGATAAAGCCTTCACAAGGTATTTAGTGGAAGTGTTCTACAAACGATAAAGGAGTCTCGTATGGGCTGAGAAGTGTGCGAGTCCTTTGGAGACGCGTTTCTTTTGCACGGTTTTTTTCTACCACCATCGCAGGGAAGAGGAAGCGTGTGTGTCCTTGTTGTAAGCACGTGACAAAAAGTGTAAAGTGTAGTAATCCCCTGCGAGAAACAGGTAGCCTTTTCGGCTTCTTCTCTCATACATTTCATAGCGATACACTCCAGAGGAATAAATCTGTGTCAAACTATTTTTCACGTTACAAAATCAGACTATGTGAGTGCGTGCATAGATTCTCTGGAAGCAAGTGCTTTCAAGTTTATCATCGTATAAGACAATTTTCGACACATGGCTTTCCATGAGTTGATAATATGATGAATGGAAAAAATGTGTGTAAGTGCGTGGCAGCCATGAAGAGGCGACAGACATTATTTTAGGTCTGGCAGAGAGAACACGGTAATTTCTGATATGACGAGGAGACACAATTAGCCGTTCAAAGTTTTCCTCCAAAAATGTGAATTACGCTCACAACTTGTTCACCCAAAAAATGATCGTAGAATGCAGAGACAACGATTGGAAGTAGTCATGGTAATAAATGAGGGGAACCTCGTATTTCTGGACTAATCTCGTGGTTAATGAGATGTTTCACGTGTGCGTCCCTCAAAAACGAGTTGTACGTATTCCTTGAGACTTGAGTCAGCGTGCTCCTCCTCTGATTGTGCGACTAAGTGTATGGAAAGCAATCATTGATGTGTACTTCACCAGTCAAGTATGATCAAGTAGTGTAGTGGGATAACTACGTGATAAAACTACTTTCAGAGTTTATTTTACAGTAAGTCAGCAAACGGGGGATCTGCTCCGTGTGCACAGTATTGATGTTGTGTACGAGTGACGGAGAGCGTAAGCACCCAAACAGAGTTTAACTTGATTTCACAAGAGAAGTGTTTTTTTCGAGGTACGTCTGCTTAGTTTGCACAAGACGTTTTACTCTCCTTCACTCTGCTTCATTTCCATCGAAAGGAGGCAGCTCTCCACAAAACGGTCGTAGTGGTATTTCCACTTTGAAAGCGCGTATCTCTCCGAAAGATAAAGAGAAAAAGTGGAAGCCACATCAAGTTTTGCAGACATAGTTTGTGTGTGTTCGTACATATGTTTCACAATAACCTCGTCGTTCCCGAACTATTTTCAACCCACGTGAAACCATCTCCGCAAGTCACTTGTGTTGCTCTTTCCTCTCCCGGCTGAGTGCTTATGAGGAAGACGTGTTTTTTGTGTCACACTATACTAGATACTAGAAACTGGTGAACGGAGACAATAATATCTTTGCTCGTCCACAACCGTTGCATTTTTTATGTATAATATATTCTCTGAAAGACGTCTCTGTAATTCACGGATCATTCCTCTTAGCCTGTAAGAATACATTCAAACCAACAGTTAGTTGCGTTTAAAAAAATTAGATGAAAACGTCGAAGATTGTCTAAGGCCACATTTCAAAGCGTATTATGCGTAGAGAAAGAGCGTTGTGTATTTATTGTGCATCTTTGAGTGAGCGTACAGAAAGCATTTCGCAGAGAGCGTGTGGAGAAACACCGTTCCTTGAATAACCCCAGAAACTGCAGTTTTTGTCGTGTACAAAGAGAGAGAAAAGTGTATACGATTTTTCGGATTTCAAGTCGGCTGACATTGAAACTTGTTCCGTCCTGAGAACTGGCAATAAGTATCTGAGATGTGGATACACATTATTCTTTCACCGTAAGTCTTGTATTTATTTTCATCAAGGAATTTGCATGCTTGCCAACGAGGAGCATGTAGCATTTATCCCAAGGTTTTTTTACACTGAATCTTATTACCGCAAACAATCAACATGTATGCATCCATTTGCTCCCGTTAGAATTGTAACGTAAACTCCCGTCCTCTTCTCGATGGTGATGATGAAGTTTGCTAAAAAACACTATTGTTTTCCTTCTCCAACATCGTTTGGTTGCAGAGTGTCTATATAGGTTTACCACACTTCTCTCGTTGAGACACTGGTGTGGAAAGGAACATCGATACGAATGCTTTGACGACGATGCATTAGCAAAATTCAGAGAGACATTTCGAAAAAGCCTTGCTTCACTCGATTGTGTGCAAAAGCCTCATTCACCAACTCATTGCAAATAATATAGTGGAGACGTTGGATGAAGGCGGGCGTGCTTCAAGAGAAACCGATTTGGGCCTGTAGTCCTTTCAGTAAATCTGTCAGAAATGTTTAGCTTTGAGAATGTCTCTTCGCTGACTAATCGCGCCGTTAGTAGACCTGCTGTTGATAATTAACGGGGCTTTTCTTGAGACAAAGGAGTGCAAAGAGGATTTTGTGGAGGGAGCCGAGATGATTGTAGATGATCGTGTTGTCTCCTGCTTGTGGTGGTGAAAGCGAGCAATCTTTGCTAACTCGTGAGTCTCATGGTTCCCCTCAGAATTACGCTGTACGAATTACGATTAATAATATTAAAGGCTGATGATGTGGAACATAGTTGAAGATGCATGAGTACCGGCTGAAAATGACGACTGATCATTTTTTTTTTATTCCTGAAATATGACAAACTTTTGATACACAGCCTACATAGTATACTGCCTCATCAACTGGTTGAGACATTATCGGTTGTTCAAATACTTCAAGTAAACTTGTTGTTGAGCGCATGCACATAAACAAGTTTTGAAACAAACATTTACCCCCAATGCTTGCTCAGCTTTATTACACAATGATTTCGCAATAATGCATTCACGCCATTAGTATTCAACTCCAAGGAATTGGGCAACGTTGGCCCACGTTTACTTTGTATTTTTTCGGAAGCAAGTGAAATTATTAGTTGTGAGAAGCATAATATACGTAATAATATTTAAGGCAACACGTAGTGATTCGTAGTTATCGATACGGATCCATGAAGTCGGTCTGGCTGTACACACAACACAAAAATATTCCTTGTTGTTCAAGTCGTTCAAACAAACGCTTTAGACACGCGTAATAAATGCGCGTGCAAAGTAACAAATAAAGAGTAGAAAATCTATGCATGCAAAATTTAGAAGAGTCGGCAGCATCTACAATTTCGCCCATTTCTTGGAACCATGACGGAAGAATAAAAAGAGGTTTGTGTTGAGTGACAGTGTGCACGTAAATGCGAAGTATGAACTACCGCCTTTCCAAACCGTTCTCAAATCCATCCTCTGCCAAAACGTGGAGATATTTTTCATCCATAAATGTTCAAATAAATACATGCCAAAGAAAGAGGAAAAATAGACTTTTGTTTTGTATCAACAAGAGAGCTTGCGGTTGCACGTTTTGCTTGCATATTATGTACCAGCTTGCATGCTCCCTTCGTTGGCACGTTGTGTGTGTGTACATTTGTTGTCGAAAAGGAGTTGTGAAGATGTGTTTGGCTGCCTCAAATACTCTTCCAGCAGCAACATTTTCTCTCAGAGAAGTGAAACAAAGACAGAGAGATAAGAGTGAAATTTGCTGACATAAAAAGGGAAGAATCGTTTATGATGTCAACTCCGTCAGACCTCAATAAATCATCCACATCAACATGAAATCCTTGTCTATTGCCCATTAGCCGTGGCAGCCACGAACCATGAAACAAGGCAGCAGCGAAGAGGAGAGACACAAAAAAGTACAAAAAAAATCTCGTCGAGGGTGAGACTACGCCAAAAGTCAGATGGTGATGAGAGAAGCACCAAAATGTGACAACTGCTTGCCCAAATGCATGCATGTCTTATTACAGTAATAATGGCTTGTTTAATATGTAAAAAAATCAACATTTTACTCCAACAAATGTCGACAAGGAAGCTACTGTGAGAGTCTTTATATGGCGTCGGTATTTCGACACTAATCCGTACTTAACACACTCCTCACCACTTGTGTCCATTTTTCGCAATTTAATGACTCGAGTGATGTCAAGTCTGACTTTCATGGGTCGCTTACTTCTACCAGGCACACATCAAAGTGATACGAAAGCGTTTTTTGTACCATTTTTATTTCCAGTTACATATTATTTAAATATCATAAAACAAGAAAGTAAAAATCCTTGCTGTGCTTTTCCATATTTATTTTCAATAATTTTCATAGCTACTTTTATCTCTTGACTTGATCGCAAGATGCTCCGAGTTTGTTCTGAAGCCAATTACTAACACCATATCAGATTCTGACGAGCTTTGCCCATTAAGAGTGTAATTCTTTTTGATTATGATTGGAAACGACTCTGGTCCAGTTGAGTTTGTTTGAACAATGATGACTCAACGCATATACGGGAAAGTTGGAAATTTGCTTTGTCCATGCTCACATATTTGTCGTCTTCATATTCGAACTTGTATTATGATCTTTAATGCTCACAGCCATAAAATAATGCAACCAAGGACAACCATTACGTAATGTCAGCAAAACGACAGTAGTAAATAAGTTATTTGTTGTTTTATGTGTACTAAAGATTTGATGGGTTATGTCAATTTGTTTCTTTGCAAATTTGGGGTACAAGGATGACCGACAATAAGCATAAAAAAGTTGGTGAATTTGCAAAATGTTTGATTATTGTATACTAACAATATTTACGACTGGCCTTGCCTATCGATACTATTTAACGATTTACAGTTGATCAGTTTGAAAACAGGTACATGACTTCCTCTGCGTAATAATACAAAATTTAGCAGATGTCAACAATGCATGTCACTAATATATCAATACAGACTGCTTTCGCCTAGAATCATAACTATTTCACGTGCTTCTTTGTCTTGGAAACATGATACGTCAGTCAAGCGACTTGCTTTTAAACACGACGTCGATCTTTCGCTTTTAAATGATACAACATAACTTGAAAGTGATCCTCGTGTTAATATCCTGACAAGTTATTTATGCCTTCTTGCTTCTGTCAGACACAAGCGCCTGCTTTATGTTTGCTTAGTATGACAAATAATAATAATAATACGACGACGGGAAAGATGATGAGCTCGTATCACATATCTCTCCATTCGAATTCCCCTTTTGTGTGTGTCAGTCAAGTGGTCAATGAGATAAGGGAAGCAGACTAAAATAATTCCTCCTTCCATTTGCCTCGCCTCATCAACACCATCTCAGAAGCCGTTTAATTCTAATAGTTGGTAATCATGATGCACTAATGCACGAGTCGAAGAGGGTGTATAAGCTCGAGCAAGATGAAAAAAGATCTCGTTGGCAGGCACGAGTGGTTTGATATTTGGGTGAAAATGCACGATTACGTGTACACAGTAAACTTGTGGTGTGACTATGCAATGATTACGAGCTGGCAACTCGTTCGTTTCACTCTTTTCTCTAGATGAAAGAAGCAAGTCAGAGAGCGTGTGATGTCTTTAAATTCTGCCTTGCCGTTGGAATCACAGCAACCTTTCTGTACGATGTCCCATCCACACAAGCCGCAAGTGATGGCGAGACAAACGAGGAGAAGGGCTCTGGAACCCATCAAAAACTCCTCATTATCATGCTGGACGGGTAAGCTCATAATTGGAATTGATGTTGAAAAGGGCTCAAAAAACGAGAAGCGCATCGCGTCACACACATACAAACCCGACTCCTTTCTTCTACGTGCATATTGGATACGGGGAGAGTGGAGAAAGACAATCTCGCTCTTTAGTGGTGTGGTTAACTCGAGAGCACGCTTTCCCTCAATTTTACAAAAGTGGAGGAATATGTTGGTCGTTTATTGTCGTGTTCTCTCATTACTCATATTCATCATCATCCTGTAGCAAAGGTTACCTCGGTCTCACATGGAAGGTAGGTATTCATGCTTTTACAATAGGAGCGTTTGAGATTTCCATTTTTCACTCTGTAAAGAGCAAACCACAAGGATACCCAATCTTGGCATGGAATTCATTTTACCGTGCGGAGAACAAAAGAATTGCTAGCTTCCGTAACTGTCATGATGTCACGTCCTAAACTGTGCTCCTCCTCAGACTTTTGGTTTGCCTATTTCTTCCATTCAGAGAGAAGACTAGGCAACCTTTACTAATATCCGGCCACGTCCTCCATGCCTGACTTCTACCCATGCAATTTACGATTTTTTATGAAGCATATTTCCGTGGTGTGTGGTCGAACAAAATCTTTACGTTTTTCTAAATCAAGTAGCACATTTGAAAGAATTTAAGTACCAAAGAACTTAAGTACAACATATTATTGCTTATATTAGCACGTCCATACGCTGAATTACATCCAAATGGGATTATTGAGAAATGTGGTGAAAAAAGCAGTTCATTGACCAAAGTTCTCGGATTAGACATGCCACTCACTCTCCATGCAAAGGTAGGGCGTCAAGGCGTTTCCTTAGGCAAAAGATAGCACTTGGCTAGGTTAAATCACGTCAAAAGCTAATCCGTCATGAAGGATGAATAAATGCGTGTGTAGCCAGAAGAGCCACCCAAAGCAAACATTCTCTGAAAAAGTTCACGAACGTCTGCTTCGCCACACATGCAGAGTAGAAATATAATGTAATTTGTGGAAAGAAAACTTTCCTGTAATCAACATGATAAAATGTCTCGTCCATCAATCAATACGTTTGTGCGTGAGACATGTTTTGGCGATGGCTCTCCTACACATCGACATACCCACGCACACTGGAAATCGGGAAGGATAAACACGCACTATTGATTTGGAGTTGAAGACATTTCATGAAGAATTCCCATGATGAAAAGTCTCTGGTGGACTTTTCAATTTTGGTGATTGTTGAAAATGGACAGGTCCAGCGTGTGTGGAAATAAAAGGCGAAGAAATGTAGGGCAAAAGTAAATGAAAAGTGAAAAGAATCAATTGAAGGTATATTACATTTGTGCACGCCTTCCGTTTGAGAAAAGAATGATGGCAATAAGATGAAATGACTTCCTTCCACACGGCAGAAACCTCACCACTTGCCACTATGGCATTACCGTTGAAAAAAAAATGTTTCAAAGATAAAGTTGGCTAATATAGTTACTCACGAAATGAGTTTTTGGGTGAAAGTTGTGACTTGATAATGTTTGTAGCTGGAACAGGGCGTACAAGACTACTTTACAGAGTAATGATGTGAGGATGCCTCCCTTGTAATTGATTAGATTCAGATGGGACTACTACGAAACTCACAAGGAGGACCTGACTGCCTTCCAAACGTTCCTCCAAGAAGGCGTACGCGCTCAATGGGTGGAGCCCATCTTTCCATCAAACTCGTATCCGTGTTGGACAACAATCAGCACGGGGGTCTACCCCGAAGTGCATGGCATCCTTGGGAACTACATGTTTGACTTGAAGACCGACTCCGTGTTCGACTTGAACGACGTGAGAACAACTAGGCAGGAGCATTGGTGGCAAAAGGCCGAGCCGATTTGGACGACAGCGACGAGGTACAAGAGAAAAGCGTTTCTCCGCTTTTGGTCAAGATGTGATGTTCCCTTCGATCAAATCAAGCCCGAAACTTGTTCCGGCTACACAGAAGCCAAGGGAGTGGGCGCAATAAAGGAAACTCTGAAAATAGCTGTGGAGAGTTTGCAAAAAGACTACGACTTGGTCATGGTATGTCCACTTCTCATATCTTTCATTGAGCATGAACCACACTTTCTCCCGCTTTCTCCAAAGAGCTGTCTTGGAAAGAGTGCGTGGAAATCTGCCAGCGCAATGTGTGATGGTTATGACGAGGCTCTGCTCGGAGATGATATAGGAGAAGAAGAAAAACATGATAAATCATGCTGGGCCTCCATTGATATTCTCAGGTTTATGGTGAACACATTGATAACATCGGTCACGAATTTGGTCCAGAGTCACCCGAGTTGAAACAAGCTCTCATCGAGGTGGATGGGGTGCTGAATGACTTTCTCGATCAAATGGTGGATACCGGGCTTGATGAAAAGGTTAGTGGAACAACTGGATCTCCAAGAAATATATATTATGAATGGCTTCGTAGGATGATGTGGTGTGTGTGGGCGGGCTGCTGAGGGAAAAACAATGAACACTTTCCCTGGCACAGAATCAAAGAGAGGAAGATGAAATGCCTGACATTTACTCTAAACTTCCTTTGTCATTTTTATAGGTCAACATTGTAATCACCAGTGATCACGGAATGAAATGGGTTGGAGAAGGGTCTGATGTGACGTACTTGTCGTTGGACGATTACGTCAATGCTAGCTACGTGTACAACGTGCTTGACCGAGGTGCGGTGATGGCTATAACGCCGTACGCAAAACGCGTCGAGCAGGTTTGCCAAAACAGAGTAACTCTTGAAATGAAGTTGTAAGAAATGGACAACTAGCTAACGTTGTTTGATTTCTGGAAGGTGTACCAAGGGTTGACGGAAAAGGAAGGATTTGACGTTTACCGTCGCGAGCAAATACCAGAAAGCTTTCACTACAAGAAGCACAGGCTTGTGCAAGATATTTTGGTGGTTGCTCAGCCGAATTACTTTATTCGAGGACTTCAAAACTCCAAGCAGATTCCCAGAGATCCACCCGACACGCAGTACTTTGGTGGGACACATGGCTACCCCCCGGGTACTCCAGAAATGCGTACAATTTTCTTCGCCAAAGGACCAGGTAAGCTCACCATGATTTACAACTTCCGGATCGTCTTCCTCACGCTGCTTTAGTCGATGGTGATATGCATTAATTTGTTGTTGTCCTCACAGGATTCCACAAGAAAATGGTTCATACCCCCATTGAGCTAGTAGACTTGTACCAAATATTCACCCATCTTCTCAACATCCCTGGAAAACCTCATAATGGTTCGTGGGCGAGAGTGTCAGGAATGCTAACCAGCAAATCTGCCAGAGGAACTATTTGTGATTTTTCTATAGTTATCGTCGCCATTTCTTTATCCTTATTCAACTTTATACAGTATCATTCACGTACAGGGCAGATTTAGAAATTTATTAATCATCAATTTTTTTCACTTGTTGTTACAAAAAATGCATAAAACTCAATACATTTTTTTTATAAAAACAGACACATTTAACTACATACAACAGACTACACACATACATATAGACACACACTTGATAATCGCATTTATGTCATGAGAGCCTCTACTATTATTGTTTATTCACGGATTAAATATTAAGGGAACTTGATGAGATTATTTACCTGATTTGTTTTACACATTCATCCGGTAAAATACTATAGAGAGTTTTTGAACGTTGTCGAAGCCCCATTAGGCTTTCATTCCACTAATTAATGGGGATTTTACTATATACTACTATAATGCGTAATGTACAGGATGTATTGTAATAATTATATACTGTATAGTTGGTACGGCGCAGCAGTTACTTCATTTTTAGTAAAAGTCATTCTCGATGCAACGACCTCTACCGTATTGTGTATAACTGCAAGCATTGTGTTCAGTTTCCAGTTTAACGTTTCCGACATACAGAGATGTGGATTTAATCAGTTTGAATGGACAAAAGGTGTTGTAGTGTTAGTGTGTGCTCGTCCTGAGTGAAGAAACAGTGCTTCGCACAAACGTTTTTGGGTTCATGTGAATGAGGTTGAATGCATTAGTGTCATTGCACCTTGTGGAATGTGTTTGTACCAGTTTTAGACTTTCACTCTCTTTCTCTAATATTCAAATGGTCCAGAACTCAGAGAGGGCAATAAAACATTGACAATGTGTGCAAGCTACTATGACAATATTAAATAGTTTGATTGACGTAGTCATGTAATGGCAATAATAGTGGTCCATGTTAGTGTTTCTGACAACAATACTGGCGTAGGAATATTTTGCCTTCGACTTGCCTTTCAGAAAACTATTGCTGATGCACACAATGGAAATTGGCTCATTATGTCGATTTGTTTTTACATTGGACTGTAAATGTTCACATGGACGACTAACGTAGAATATTTAGGCCACGTTTGAATCAATGTGAGTGACTTGAAGGTGCAAGTGAGTTTTAAAATATGAGTTATCAGTGATTTCAAATTGAGGTGAACGAGTAGTTGCTCTCGTTGTTGTAGGCGACGCTAGAAATATTTGTGTATGAAAAACCCACTGATTATGAAACAACCTTCCTGCTAAAAAGTAGAATAATTTAATACATCGTCCCGATTTTAATAGTTTGTTGTTACACCTTTTCAGAGATTTTATGCAGACCTTTAAATTTTTGCAAAAATGTGTAATTGAAAACTTTCAAACATTCTGTCTCCGAGATAGGTTACAACAAATCCAATGTTGCGTGTAATATTATGCTGAATCCCTTGATATGTGTGAATCGGAAGTGTGCAACTGTTCCACTTGTGAACTGATCAATTATAATAATGCATATTATAATGCAATGTTTTTCATACGTAAAATGTATAGGTTTATGCGTAGTAGATTTTAATTTACAGACGCGACATTATTACCTGTTTTCTGTACCCAAGAGGAATTTGCATTTTCTCCACATCCTGTACTCTTTGTTGGGCGTGACAATATGGATAGATTTGTTGTCATTTGTTGATTCATTATCACCACAAAGTCATTGTATGAGATAAGCTTCCGAAGTATGTGCAATTTCTCCATTAGTTGTTCTTGTGGTATTGAGAAACAAAATAAAGTACTCCAATTTCTTTCTAAGTTAATGTCTCGACAAATGTTATGTAGTGCTCAACCATTGGCAATTGAATTGTTGGAAAGTCACAAGTGTGGTATTCGCGCATTATTCATTGTGCATTATTCATGGGCATTGCATGCGAATGCAATGCCCAGCTTCGAGCATGAACAAGCTGTCCGGAAGACTTTCCCTGTAACCGTCATCTTGGTTAGTCACAAGATCAAAACTTGCGACGGCAGGAGAAGCGTTTGTTCTTATGATTACATTTCGTTGATTTTTACTAATGAATGAACATTCAATGGATCTAATTAACACTTATTTTTTATTGTAAAGTCATCTTGTTGTCAATACACATTCAGTGTCTCCAAATCAGCGGTTGTCGTCTTAGTTCTATGCTATTTCTACAAACAGGTCTAACAATTAGTTGAGAAATTGATACAGTAACAGTTTAAATCCAAAGAAAATACGCTAGGTAATACCTAATTTTATATAGATAGACTAACGATATAGTTTCAAATTCAAATCAAAAAGAGCATTCACAATTTTTTGAACAGACTATAGATATACAGTCGGAACACGGGGCAAACGATGATCATTCTGTCACTCTTACAAACCTCATACAACTACGAAATGATGAACATAAAGGTACTTAGTAAATTATTAGTTTGTTATCTATATCTTGTCTTTTTCTTTACCAACTGCAACTAGTCAACTCGATCAGTTTATGTAAAATATATTGATTTTTAAAGTTTTAATGTGATTACGTTAACAAGTGTTTAATTAGTGGATTCAGAAAATTCCCAGCAAAAAAACAAATATCATCCAAAAAATGCAAATTTAAGATGGCTCATTAAGCAAACAAACGTTTTCGCATGTACACTATAAATATACATTCGACATAATATAGTGACAAAATTATTAGCAGTAGCAAGAGTTGTAAATATTAAAGATTACATAAACGCTTATCACTATAACACTAACAAGATGTATGCATTCGCGGATTTATATTTTGTTGGAGAAATTTGAAATGTTTCCGAGTGAATTAGTGGAATTGACTGTTGAACAAAATTTATAGATTTTTCAAGTTTTACAATTTTGAAGCTCATGCGATTCTCCCACAATGACTGGCACCGCAAATGGTGATCGAAAACATTTGATAACTGACACAAAATTAGTTTGTCAGTAAATCAAGCCCAAAGAATTCATTGCACTGGATCATAATTTCTCACCATCTCGTTGTCTCCTCGTTTTCACATAATTTTAGTAGTAATGCAGCTACACAAGACAGATTCAAATGCGAGGCATGTACAAGTGCCAATAACTAGCAGGCATAACCATGACTTATCTTAGAGAAAGTATTTCGTTAATAGATTTCACACTTCGTTGTAGCTTAATACTCTAATGCTCGTACATCAGTTCGCATAACATTTATGTATAAGGTAATCCCCTTCATCTTTAAAAACATCTTCTTACTTCGGCGGTATGAGCTAAAACCACCTTGCCTTCTGTATGAATTATTGTCAGCATCGTCAACATCTAAATTTATGGTCAGGACAGTACATCAAGAATTTTAAGCTACAATATTAGCCTATCCCTTCTTCCCTGAATCCAAATTCTGATGCTGGCTATCCGTAGTCATCCGACGTGCTCGGTGTCAGCATCTTAATTTGGACGAAACTTATCTGTTTGCAAAGTTTCTCCACTATAATAGTATGTACTATGACGTAATGTGTTCATCAAATCATGTATTAACTAAATCATCGTGGCAACAGCAAAATTTCTCAGTGCTAGCTGCCATCTCTCTTTCTCTTAAAAATAATTCAGGCGCTAAAGAGACAACTATGTATATACCATGGAAATTATTGTTGTTGATCAACAAGTCCTAATGTTCTATATCTATCTTTAGCTTAAAAATATGAAACTCCAGCTAATACCTGTTTTGACCATTGTAATATACTCTACGGAGTGTACACTAAAAAGCAAACAAAATCATTCCCTCACTTCCAATATCGTATATAACAATCAAATCACACTTTACCGTAATTAATCCTCGCAAAAAAATACACGAGGTTATTTTTGTACGCAACTAATGTCCATGAAATGCTTCATCATGATATACTAGTTCTCCCTACTTTAATTTGCCAATGGTGACGCTCTTAAGATTAGTGTTTGACGTACGCATATTTAAATGCTTAATATTAGTGTATTCTGTAATGAATTGTAGGTAGTATTTATTGTTAGTAATAATAACACAAGTACAAGTCATATAATTTTAATTCACCCCAAATCACCAGAAAATGTACATTTACTGCCTGGAATGTGTTTGTAGTATGAATCCGTGTGTAGGTAATATACATAACGTAAAAGTGTAGGCATCTCTATAACTTGTTACAATGTTAGTTTATCTGTGTGTTCTCTACAGTAGTACTGGCTCCGAAACAATCTCAACCACAGACATTTCGATAAGGCATCCAAAAACAGTTGCGTAGGAGCTATTTACAAGTCCAAGTTAATATTAACGTTTTTTTCAACCATAGCACGACATGAACATGTATATAATATAAATCGTTTAAAAATTGAGCTGTCCTCAGCAAAACCTTACAATTACTCTTGTCATACTCAATCAATGTTCACTCTGGCATTTAAATTTGAAAGGATAGATTTTGATTGTAGCAGGAAGCAGAGAAGGAATGTATGTACTCAGGTACATATTTCTTATAACGTGGAGAGTTCCTAAGGAAGTGGAGCGAAGGAGTGAAATTAAAGCTCTAATTGGGTGTACATTTTTTACAAGGTTTGCACGATGTCGTACTTTTTCCGCAAGTCAATCTTTTGCGTTTTCGGGTCCAGCTTCTCCTTCTTTCTTGCAGCCAACATTGCTCGCATCTCTTGAGCAGTCATGTTGAGGTCCAGTCCGTTCGAAGTCTTTGTTCTGTTCGGCTGGAGCATCGGCGTTGGCGATGGTGAGGCTGAGCTGCTCGGTGGAGTTGGAGATGGTCCCGTTGAACTGATCTCGTCCTCCATTGACATGAAGTTCTTGTACCCGTTGCGCTTTTCCTGCTCGCTGAGCGAGTTGCTTTTGCTCTGCAAACACAGCAAAAAAATCATGACATTATCACACAATTGCATAAGACTCACTTCAAAACAAACTAATTGATGACCCTTGAGTTTTGAAGGTAAAAGAGACCTTAGTTGCTCTTTTCCGGGATTTCACAATTTAATCAAATAAACTATCTGTCACAAACGGATTGGATTTTAATAGAGAAATTTATAATTCACAAACTTTATATCAAGGTCGGATCTCCTGCGCAACGTTTTCAGTGAAATTTTTGTCTTTGAAGTAGCTTTTCGAAATTCTAACAGCGTCCACTCTAGTCGCGATGCCTCGTAGCACTACTGCAGGTGACAACCAACCGAGCAGGGACGATTCCAGTTACGAACTGGATTCCTCTCTGATTTTGAGATTTCAGTTTTGTACTAAGGAAGCAGGTGCAGTGAAGTCTATGACAGACTAACGTTACATAAGACCAGGATTCTCTGTGTATTTGATCAAAAGTCAAAACGACGGGACCAATTAGTGAATCGTAAATTGTCAAAGGATGGTTCACAACTGAGACGCGAGCTTCAGTTATAGTCATCATTTTTGTTACGAGTTGCATGATAAATGGTAAATTTGATGATGCGCAGGTGTGGTAACACCCTCCACAAAATCTTCAGTTTGTCTTTGTGTCTTTGAGTGTTGCGCGCCAGTATAGGATCGCTTTCTTCATAAAAATGCGACGCTCAGTAGGCGTACGCATACAGAGTCTTGGAAGCACCACTTCAACTCGAATAATAATAATAATAACATCCTTGCTATTGTCGTCATTACAACAAAAGTGCTACTGCCACCACAATGATGGGCTTGTGGAGGAACAAGTGATACGAAGTTTACTACCCGATTTGAACTTATATGGAGAAAAATCACAAAAATTATGAGTATCTTAGGCGCTGAGAGCAAAACATCATTGAAAATTCCTGATGGCTCCCCGAATTTTATGGACAAAGAGATAATAGATGTGTGTGATGTCGTAAAAGTTGGGGAGGCGACAAACGATACATTTCACGTAACTCATCGTCACCACCCGCTTCCCAGAGAAATTAAAAAATGACAGAGTATGCTTCATTAATTTCACTCTCGCTTCACTCATTGAAATCTGCAATTATTTATTGCAGTGATTAAAATTTTATCCCTTCTCTGTATCGCACATAAAAACGCACATTCATCCGTACAATATTGTGGCTTTATTGTAGTTTTATACAGGGATGCCGTAATTGAGATTCACTTAACATTCAACAATGCACAACAACACACTCATGTTTCTTTCTTGGCGTAAAGGAATATTTATTATGTTTTTTCTTCTTCTCCCTGCTAATAATCATAATCATGTAGCACTCGAAGAATTTTTAAAGTACATCCTCCTTGCTCTCTCATCTCTCTTCCTTGTCGTTAAACCGTGTATTGTAACTAGCTGCTTTCTGCGGTGGTGTATGGCTCTGTGTGACGGAGAATAGTTCGGTGGTAAAAAAATATTCACATGCGCAGCAGTTTTCTGGTGTTGCCGTTGTTATATGTATGTTATGTTCGCTGTAATTTTCCATTTTTTATGAATAGCGCAACACACTTACGGCAAGGGGAATATTAATATGACGGTAAACTGATGATGTGACGTCCTTAAATTTCAAAGTCGATTTAATAGAGGTGATTTTGTAAGGATACGACGCAAATAATGTGGAGGCATACATAAAATTTCCTGTATGCACACCGCTTTTTAGTATTCATCCCGAGTGCATTTTTATCATTGTCATGACTAAAATTCAAGATTCATCCGTTTTGCACCATCACCGCAGATGGCTTCCTTGTTTACGCTTGACATGTAGGGACGACTGAAACGGCGTTTATATTTCATAAAATTTCATAAAAAATAATAACAAACATAATAATATATTAGTGGTAATTGAAGTGATTCGAAAGTCGACTCCTAAAAAAAGAGAAACATAATTCTGGTTTAGCAACCACACCTCTCCTCATCTTGATTGTGGAAGCGTAGATATGGAGAGCAGAACAGCATCTCTAGCACTATTATTAACAATGATGCATTCTAAAGTTGAAATGGAAATAATCTCTGGCTTTGCGTTGCTCTCATTGCTATTTGTTTTCAGAGCTATTGATTTCTTTACACATTGTATGTAAAATTTTCAATAGATAATGCTTGTGTATTTGTTGCGGAATTTCCAACGCAGAGTGAAGCTCAACAACAGGATAACATTTCACGAAAGCCCGCACCTGTTGCGCTTGTAGTATTTTGCATACACAACACTTTCTCTGTCATATTATCGATTTCAACCGGACTTCGCTTTCTTATGTATAGCCGTATATATGAAACAAAAAAACGTTACAATATCAGTATATTTTCGTCATGTTGTACATCTTCGTATGTTCCCAAAGAGCTTTAATGAAATCTCCTCAATTGTTTTGATTTGCGTCGCCAAAAAACCTAGTAACAAAGTGAAATTTACTTTGAAATGCTTGAGACCTAGAAACAATGTGCACACTATTAATTATGCAACCATGACATTACAAATTTGTTTGAATTAAAAACTGAATGCCAACTGTGGAGAGTCGAGTGGACAAATTTAAACAAATGCGCACTAAAAAAACTAGTAATGTCACTATATGTCCGTTGGACCAATGAAACCGCTCATAAATCTCTCAATCGAAATTAATTGCTTTTGGTTACTACTTCGTTTGTGAGGGAAGCACAAGTCCGGTCTAGTATCACAGCTCGAAAGGGTTACAAGATGGAGAATATTGTGATTTCAGAGAAGCATTGCGAGATACCCTGTACAAGCATGACAATCGCGTATTTATCGGCACAATTCAACGTACAGTTAGGTCGTTGAGATTAGTTGAGGTTTGCATCGACAAATGGAAATTTTCCGTGTCAGCAATAATAGAGTTTAAAAATTCAATTTCCCAGCAAGACCCCACTATACAAATATTATGTGCAATATAGATTGCCTCTTGTTACGAGTAAAGGAATTGTTACACCATTTCAAAATCTATAGCCATCAGCCATTTTCTACTGACTTGAGAATTGGAGCAGCGCCTATGAATATTATAGGTGTCATTGAATTCTCGGGTTGCCTCCCTCAATAAATCGAGATTTAGACATTTAATATTTTGATATCATCCACGTCCTCGATTTTGTACATTCAATTCAACCATCCCTCAGCCATTTGAATAAAAACCATCTAGCCTCCCTCGTTCAGGCAGAGGTTTAGAGGACAACAAATTAAATGGATTTTTGCATAATATACATATCATTTACAGCACGGAGCGTGGTAACTGTAGATCGGTATCATCTCAAGTCTGAATAATGCAGTTGCAGTCAACTCCCACTTTTGTTCTTTCCTCCCATTTCAAATCTCACACCAGCTCACTACCACCACTCCCAAATCCTGGTCTCAATTACACCATTGTCTTTTTTGTCTTGACAATGTTCCTCGACTTGGCAGTTGGCATGAATTTGGTTTTCTCGTGTTCCATAACACAAAAGCTGACCAACTTGTATATTTCCTTCGTTCATTCAACCTGTGTTTCCGACACCTTCACACCAGGCCACATGTCGCAACAAATATTTTGAAAAAAAATGTATGAGCTCCTCGTACCAATTTAAAAGAAAACGGAACAATGCCAAAAGTGGGAGGATGAAATTTTTCATCAATCATTTCACCGCGCAAGTTTGGAATATAAGGTTTCGCATTTCCAGTGACTCGGAACTTTACATCCACCACCACACCGCAAGTCTTTCGACATCAAGCTATCGGGTTTCAATCATGGGTCAGACTTTTCTATTCACCTCAAAAGCTTGCCGAGTCGTGTGTCGAGGATATTTTTTGAATTCATTACAGTATCCACAATATTTTTTCAGATTGGACAATTGAAGAGGATGAAGAATGTACAGAGTATACTCTAGGTGAGGTCCCTAACCTGACACATAAGAGCTGTTCTTTTCGCACATGCAAGCAATTCAGCCATGAAAGTCTTTGAATTGATGTCACACATCTTTTCCCAATGATACTCGCCAAAAGAGGGTAAAGTCGCGTGAAAAGATGAATTAAAACTTCACAGTCATCCCTTTACACAACATTTTCAGTCGACATGAGTAGCATTATTCCTGGAATGACAAGGCTCAATGACCCATCAACATCTACACAATATTTATTCATTTCTTTCCAGACATGTTAATGGATAAAATTGGCTGGCTATCCAGCCGTTTTTGTCCGGCTAAAAACGGCTGGATGAAAACGATTACTGAGTGGATGAAAATGGATAAGTGGATAAAAACAAAAATTCCGCATTTCCTGACACAATATATGTTTCTTGAGCATTATAAACGTTTTTTTG
>JAHZMW010002124.1:0-14189 GCA_027743745.1 Alloscopus bannaensis | reverse complement strand
TCTCCTGTTACCTGCTGAGTTGCTCGATTCACTCACTAAATTCGATGCTAAAATGTAAATGCGTTGTCAACTTTTCGTTGCTCACGAGTTTGAATGAAAGCTGATCAAGAAGATCACCTGAACGAGATGCTGGGAAACCCTTCCGGCTTTCGGTTTAATATGTTGTCGCTTCTCTTTCACCCCGAAATCTCACTCTCTGTTGTGTTTTTTTTTGTGTACAAATTATAAACTTGTGTTTTGTTCATGCTTGAGGGAACGTATGTATTTGTGTGTATGTGTTCAGCCAGAGACTTTCTCCATTCACTTTTCAACTTTCTCGACTCTAGCAGAAGACTGAGAAACAGTGTGGTTGTAATTTCTGGACATAATCTTCGTTATATTCTTTCTCGAACGTTGGATAAAAATCAGAGTCAACGGCTGCGGTTGGGACTGGAAAGTAAGTGAAAGCTCTACCGACTGATTTACACATTTCTTGTATTGTATGTAATGATGTTTGCTGGATTGCTAATTATACGTCATCTGTGCAGAGTTTAACGGGTGAAGAAAGCGGAAAGTGAGATGGCGGAACAGGCGGAGGATGACTGTGATTTTGTTAACGTTCCTGCGGAGACTCCATTGAGTCCTGAAGAAGCAATTATTCGCCGACATCGTCGGGAGAAAAGAGAACTGCAGGGTAAGTAGTATCGATTTTCAAATTGCTTAACAAGTTGCGATCCAAGTCGGAAGCTTTGGGTTTTCTCCAACAGGAAGTGAAAGCTTGTGAGCAGAGTGCAGAACTCTCTTGATTTGCTTCTGTTAAGTCGAAGGAGAGTAATATAGTTAAGTATGGCTCTGATTCAATTCCAGGGAAAATTGTGGCCATGAAAAAGAACATTACGAAGTCAGACAAAAAGAAGAAAAAGGAGTTGACCGATGAAATAACCAGGCTCGAAGCTGAATTGGAAACACGTCACAAAGTAGAGTTGGACACATTTCGACCGAAAAGAATAGATATGCCAGAAGCAGCAATGCCTCCAATGGTTGAAGAAACTCCGAGTGAGGTAGGAGACGGGGATGAAAATGCGAAACTAGAGGCACTTGGGACTCCGAAAATGTCGAAAGCAAGAAGGCGAAGGGAAAAGAAGGATGCTGAGGAAAGAGAGCGTAGATTGCGGGTTGACGCAGAAACTGAAGAACTAACAGAAAACAGCGTTCGAACTCATGAGGAAAAACGTCTGGAGGAAATTTTGCAGGGTTTGAAACTTGACGTGGTAGACATTCCATCTGACGGCCACTGGTATAAAGTTGTTCATTAGTTATTGTATGACCTCCAGCACAGTAAAATCTTCTATAAGAACTGAATATTGATGATTCGAATTTCAGTCTCTACAATGCTGTATCAGACCAGCTAAAGCGAGTAGGAGAAGCGTGGGATGTCTCTAAATTACGATCTGAAACCGCATCATTTCTACGAAAGAATCAAGATGAATTTATCCACTTCCTCGATGAAGAATATACCACTGAGACCGGTTTTGAAAAATATTGCACCGAACTAGAGTCGACACCAGCGTGGGGTGGACAGATCGAGGTATAACGCGGAATTTTTTATAAAAATGTTACGATATTAAACGGTAACTGCCGACTAAAAAAAATATTTTTTGTCAGGTTCGAGTGTTGTCTCAAGTTCTGGGCAGACCTATTAAAGTCATTCAAGCTGACGGCCCACCGTTGGTCTTTGGTGAGGAGTATAAGAAACGAGAGTTAATACTGATCTTTCATCGTCATAAGTTTCAACTGGGTGCGCATTACAATTCTGGCGTTCCAACCCCAAGCGGCTAAAGTTTAAACATACTTACCTATGCGCTTAATTTTTATCGTTTAACTAAATCGTACACAAATTGAAATTCCTGCTTGATACACAAACTTGAACTATTTTTGCAATGGATGACTCGCCTTCGCCTTAAAAATTACATGGTCAAAATCAACGGTCTCCTCATGGAAATTCCACGATTTGAGTAACCAGCAATTAGGATTATGACACATTGTAGCTACCACAATACACTGACGTACTATTCGTATCCGTATATATTCTCTTCGCAAGTCAACTAATAGTGTATTATGAACTACAGTCAAATTATTCTACATTTAAATTATTATATGGCAATATGAAGCCTTCGTACGCAGACAATGAAGTATCTAGATATATGGGCTTTTTACAACTTGCACTGCAAAATTTAATTTATAACTGGCCCTGAATAAAACTCATCTGTTTACGTTTGTTAAATGGCATTTCTTGCAGCAGCAACCTTGCGTACTTCAATTATAGTTCTATTTGAGTAATGCATATGCATGCTCCGACCGTCAGAAATACATATAATATATGGATCCTATCTTAATTAATAAGAGAAAAAATATCCAGTGTTCATACGTATAAAAGTTTACGATTTTAAGCCTGTGAGTGAACGTTACAAAAATCTCTCCAATTCAAAATCCAAGTATTCATTCATCCAAATTCAATCAGAAAACTTCGGGACGAAAGTTCAGATGATGTCTAGATGGTATTTATTTCAACCACATGTACGAAATACAAATTTGTCCATCTGAACATTATAGATATATAAAATTTATTCGGATGGTGGAGGCGCTCCACGACCACGTCCAAATCCGCCGCGCTGTGAGATAAAACAATGGTAATTATTCAAACATAAAATTAGACACGGAAAGGACAATTTGCTTTATACAAAGTAAAGGAAAAGAACTTACGAATTCAACTTGGGCACCACCAGCTCCAGCCTCGGTTTTCTTATCTCCTTCACCACCACCGCCACGTCTGTAAGCTGACCTATCTTCTGAGACTTTGCCTTCTCCTCTTGGTGCCGCTGGTCGTGGGCGTGCGGTTTCGGTTCTGGCTTGTCTATGAAGGGTAGCTGGAACGATCTACAAGTCACAATAGAAATATACACAACATTAATGATTAAACTCCAGCCAACTATTTCATCTTTTACCCGTTAGTAACGGGCCGTTACGTTACTCGATTCTTCAGCTCTCAGTTATAAAATCGACACCTACATAATTACCGTGAATTCCTCGATAACTCATCTACAACGTCTAGGTACAATTGCAAAAACAAAAACTTGCACCACATTTTTTCAAGGAGCTCGAACGCACCTTTGCACCTCGTCTGTTCTACTACAAAGGCAATCAGCGAGCATTACATGAAATCTAACCTCATACCTCCCAACCAAATCAAACCACAACTTAAATACTTCAAATACTGAAGGTGACAGTGAACAGATTCTTCGGCAACCATGAATCATTGTAAACACTGGCAATGGCGGCGTTACCTTCTCACCAACTCTAAATCTGTCTAAGTGTTCCTTCTAGTACCTGTACCACAAGCGCCAAGAAATGCAAGGCAAACCACACACTAATCTTTCACGATCAACGTAAAAATGTAACCACTGTCTCACCTCCGCTGGAAGGTGAAGATAGTCCCTCAGGTATTCAATCCCTTCATTCTTAAGATACCAGTAGTAATGCCTCCAAGCAAACTGTTCCGAAACGTATCCCCGAGATTTCAAGGACTGCATTTCAAACAAAAACACATGTATTACTCAACCAAAATTCAAGCTTTATTGCATTCCATACTAAATTGAAAACCGTTAAAACCACTTACCTGAAGGGCCTTAATTACGTGAAGATTGGGAATCCCCTCAAGTTCCGGATGGTTTGGCGCATGGAAGTCCTTCATGGCCACCATCACCCCTTCATTGAAGAGTTGCTCGTAGATTTTTCTCCGGTTCGACTTGGGCATCAACATTTTGAAATTGTTTTTAAAATTTCAAAACCTTCACTTTAAATTCCGGAAACAAACAACAGGGTCAAATTCTTCTCAAAACATGAGCTCAAAGCGATGAAAAAGGCCAACCTTCCGAGAGCAGGCACACACTAAAAACTTCACAAGACGAGAAGAAGCAGCATTGTCAAGTAAATTGAACAAGGAGCCCAGCAATACGGCGATGTTGGCAAGCGGCTTCCGCAGGGTGGCTCTCGCTGTATCTCGAAATGCGTCCTCTTGTTGTTGGCTAACAGATACAAAAGAATCGTTCTTTTTGCTAGCCCCCATAGGGTAGTGTCTCATATTACCCCGAATGTTTGGCGGAAAATGTTGGGATAAGTTGTCTAATGAAAAGAGCATCGAGTGCTGCTCTATTGATGTTTTTGGATTGAACGTACTTAAATACAGTAAACAAAAAGTGCATTTACGATTTACACCTGCTCTTGTGCTTTCTACGAGTATTTACCCAAGCTAAAAGCACTCCAAAGTTTCTTTTAAAATTAATCACTTATTTTTCTGTAGTTTCAATTAATTACTTAAATGATGAAATTGATACGCATGTTTAGAAGTTGATGTGAGTCATGAGTTGAGTCATTGAGTGATTTTTCTGGACGTATAAAAAGTGACAAAAGTTGCGAGTTGCAAAGAGACGGGCATTGACGATGGAGGAGTTATCGGCGAACTCTTGGCTTACTCAAACGATAAGCCCGAATGTATTCAAGTGCATTGAGAATGGTGACACGGGAGAGTTGGTGAACTTCAGTCCGGCAGAATTGACGCCTTTCCTTCCGATTCTTGCGAGATCCTGCTTGATACAACCACCGGAAGGATTGGGTGTGAGAGTATGTCATCCGAAGGACATTACGATGGCACTCTCGGAGATTGACAGGATGAACAGTATTCTTCACATTTTATCGGTTGATTTCCTGGCGCTGGAGTTGGATGTCAAAAAAGAGCTGCAGTTGAGGTATTGTTTCAAGAATGTCATGCTAGCACGGATCGTTTCTGCTGACCTTCAAAGTTCAATCAGGGAGCGTTTATGGATTATTTGTTGAATTACTTGTTTCAGGCAAAAGTTGGGATCTCGAGAGCAAGACAGTACACTGATGCAAAATTCCCAACTCGGAGTGGCAGCAGACTTTGAAAAGAATGAGAGTCAGAGGAAAATTAGGCTAATTTTGTCAGAGATTTTGTTTATATTTTCGCAGGTAAAATGTCAAATATTGAATGAGCTTTTATTAATTGGTTCTGAGTCCTGAACCTCGAATGTCCTGCCCAGAATGAAATTATGTATGTATTAAATTCCGAAACACTGACAATTTCAGATTCATGAGCCAAGGCCAGAGTATTACATGAAGGCATCAGAACTATTTGACAACTGGATATTTCTCGACGATATTTGCGACCATTTGTCCATTGCCTTGATAGAACTACCAAGTGTCCTTAACGCTGTAGACGTTTGCGAAGCGCTGCTCCATGTAAAATATGGGCCGTGGATTATATGCCGATTGGTTGCGAATATGCCTGATTCGTTTACTGAAAGTATGACACACTATTGTTGACAATTACAATAACAATTATATTGCGGTGTTTGTTTTCATTGAACTGAATGGCAAATGACAAGTGAGGACACGTGTATTTCAATTTCAGTTTGTTACAACTTAATCAATAATGGTGATAAGTGCGAGGAAGAATCTGAGGGAGGAGTGATTCGTCTGGAGGCTTTGAAGTTGCTGTGTAGACTTAATCCTAGAATGAGCCTTCTTGTTCGATCTCGATGCGTAAGTTTCAAAATTTACAAGTTAACTATAATTGGTATAATATGGTGTTTTTAGATGAAATAAAACTTTTTTTGTACAGGTCGAATCTTGCCGGATGCCAGCTTTGACAATGTTTTTAAGTCTGGAGGACGATGATGTGGAAAAAAATCTCATACCATTTTGTACTGGAATATTACTCGGAAACGATCAACAAGTTAGAAATTGGTTCTCTACGTATATACGGAATGGTCAAAAGGTAAGAAACACTTAATCGAAGAAAAATATTTTTCGAGTTTACCATACATTGGTAATGATTGGTATGGTGTCTATACTTAAACGAGAAAATCTTATGTGTTGTATTTTAGAGGAAATGCGATTCTACGAACTCGCTTTCAAGAATGAGGGAGGCGTTGTTTGCATACCTGGAGAGGTTTATAGATCCTAGCTCGAAGGAAATCAGCAGCAGTAATGTTGTTCGAGCTTCAACTTTATTGAGACTGATTTGTGCACTCAAGGGCATTGCCAGCTTTAAGTGAGTTGACCGAATTAATACAGGACTTGTGCTAAGAAAAGGGATTCTTAGGTTATTTGATGCATGAATTTGTAATGTTTTATACCTTTTGATATTTCAGATTTAACGACAAAGAAGTTAATAATTTAGTAAATCTGATAACCCTGAAGGCTCCTAACACGCCACCTGGATACCGATTTGTCATTTTAAGTTTATGTACCCTTTTGTCCTGTCCATTGAGTTTACTGTCTACAACAGAACATGAAAAAGTTGTGATTGACTGGATCAAATCTCTAATTAAGGATGAAGGATCGAGAGGGTAAATAGACCTATTACATGACATTATAACGGCAATAAACAATTTTATTCAGATTTCAGATGTATGTAATGGATTGATTTGTAGGGGTTTAAAACAAAAAAAAGGTATGCGTATGGCTTACGACAAGCAACAAGTTGGCTGAAGGCTTTCATTGTATTTACAGGTCGTTACTGCTCATGCGGTTCGGGTTCCCGTTACACCTAATCTCAGCGCGGATCAATTAGGTTTTTTGCCCGTACACTGTATTTATCAGTTGATCAAATCTCGTGCTTTCACCAAGCACAAAGTTCCTATTAAGGATTGGATTTATCGACAAATTATCAGCACAACGTTACCCTTGCATCCTGTGTTGCCAGCACTGCTGGAGGTTTACGCCCAGTCTATACTGGTACCCGGTACGAGTACAGTTGGTAGTACGAAGGTGTTGTTGGAATTAACTAATGAGCCGTTGACTGATGACGAAGTGCTTGGAGTTTTCAAGACATTTCACAACCTCAATCTTGCGCCTCAATTACTTATACTCTACTATCTTCTTTTGTACGAGGATAATCGATTGGCGAATTATAGAAATTTGATACAATTAGGCAAAAAGGTCAAAACTTACTCGGGGAAACTATTTTCGCAAATTCCTATCAAGTTCTTGCTTCAAGAAGCACAAAAGCACCAAAATAATTGTGGAGGTAAAATTTCTGTGAATTTGTTTCGGCAAATTATTTTACATGTCGTAAAAATGAAATACTGATATCATTTTGTGGGGTTTCTTTGCAGGTTTATTTCCTAGTCTTCTGAAACTCTTAACCACGCATTTCCCTCAGCTTTGCATCGTCCATGAATGGTTGGAAGACAGTACAACCCTTACTGCCGATGGACTGCTTTTAAGTACCAATGTCAATTATCAAGATATCGACATACCAAAAGACAGTTTCCAAAAAGGTATATTGTTTAATAACGCTACATGAAGACTTGCTTTTATATTTGATTTGTGTGGAAGAAGCGGGGAACCTAGTTAAACATATGTATGTGAATCGGAATGTGCTTTCTATTTTAGCGTTTGCCGTAATAGCCGACCAACCTGTCGATGCAATTAAGCTCTTAGAAACGTGTAAGAACCTTTCTCCACATAGTCTATGGTCACATTCAAAGGAAATTGTGTCGCATATCCGAAAATTTTTACATCCGTCGGTTTCTCGCAAAGTACAAGGTATTAAAAACGTACATACATACCTTCAAACACTATCATTACAGTGGACGCGAATTAATTTAAATGTTTAAAACTTTGATTTGAAGATTTGTACAAGGATGTTTGGTATCAGCTCAATAATGTCTATCCTCGACGGTTGTGGGAAATGACTAGTAATGCATTGCAGCCAGACGGTTCATTAAACTTAACAGCAGATGAGTTGACTATGGATCCGCTGCAAATTTTACGATGTGATCCTCAAGTTTATAGATGCCCTCCTATGCTAAATATACTTTTACATATCCTTGCTGCTACGCTAGCTGCGTCCAAGTATTATTTAACTAAACATCTAATGGTGAGTTATCTTATCCGCCAGCGTCACTATTTAGTCACAAACTAGTACGGTGAGGAATAAGAAACAAGTAAATACCAAATAACGCATAATTTCAGGAAAATTTGTCACCTGCACCGCCGGGAGCTGTCGTGCAAATGGATATGGAAAAGGAGGAAATGAAGAATGCTCTGGTGGCATTACAGGACAGTGCGGCAGTTCAGATTTTGTTGGAAGCCTGTCTTCCAAATCAGGAAGATAAGGTAAGCAGTTTACAAAGACATTATTTTCGAATTCATATTTCATCTATTACTACTAGAACGTGAAAAATATGTTGTATTGTTTTGTAGGATGGATTAGCGAGTGATCTTACAATCAAAGAAGTTCAGAGTTTGATATGCTCGTTCCTTCATCAAATGTTTATTTCTGATCCAATGTTAGCAAAACTAGTCCATTTTCAGGTAGTAGTTGAGATCATGTCAAAATACTGTTAAAAAATACAGGATTTAATTCCTTTATTAATGAACGCTGTACAATGTTATAGGGATACCCATTGGAATTACTACCCATCACGGTGAGAGGTATACCCTCAATGCATATTTGTCTGGATTATATTCCAGAACTTCTTGGTCAACCGCAGATTGAGAAGCAAGTGTTTGCGATTCAACTCATTTCTCACTTATCCGTTCAATACGCTCTGCCAAAGTCATTGAATAGCGCACGCATAGCTGTGAGTTTTATGGGTCAAATGGTTTCAGGTGCGATTATAAATCTATTCATTTTAAGAGATAAGTTTATGAGCTACTTGCTTTTATGTTTAATTGTGATAACGTTTCAATACTGCAGGATTAGTATCAGAAGAACGCGCAGAAGTGTTTATTCCGGCTCTGTCTGCCTTGGAGCGCCTGTGTATAGCGTTTCCTCCTTTGGTGGATGATGTTACAGCGTTGCTGCTTCATCTGGGAAAAGTTTGTTCTGCTCAAAACTCCATTGAACGCAATCGAATGTGTAGAGTGGTAAGAAATAACTATTTATTACGGAAGGTTAATGAAACGCAAGCGGCGATAATGAGACATGTCATGATGGATCGTCGCATTTTCTAATCATTAGAGCGAAAATGGGATGTTTGTAATTAATTAGACATAGATTGCTTAATGGTTTGGTCATTTGTTAGACTGTTACAATGATTTGTTACAGGCATAATTATCTTGATTTAGATCAGTTTGAATTTGTATGCTTGCTACGGAATTTGGAGTATGTGATTTTTATTAAACAAATTAAGACAAAATATTTCTGAGAAAAATTGAGCGTATTAAATGATTATCAACTACATATGGATCAGTAAGTTTCAGGTGTCGATGACTGCTTAGCTAGTCTTTGTAAATGAGCGAAATTGTCTGTCACTTAAGAGATTTGGTAATCCGTTCCATAATCGAGCGTTGCTCCCGTGTAGGTAGTCCTGAAAATTGAGACGGGCAATATTTTTAATGTTCATGGCTAATTCGGTTTCGCTTGAATCAAATAAAAATCAGAAAGGAGCTTACGTCAAAGTAGTGAGGTCCGGCTTGATTACCATGAAGTTGATGTTATCAAGAGCCAATGTTTTGGCTTGATTGCCGGGAAGAAGTCCACCTCTAGTATACCTCAAAACAATGGTAGGCTTCTCGTCAGGAGTTCGGAGAATGTATTGGGGAACTTCAATCCACATGTTGACGATTTCTCCAGGGGAAATTTTTGAGCTAATGCAATATTCATGTCATTAATTAATACAAGCTGTTGCATGATACTTTCTCAAATACTTGCGTGGAGAGGTATTATAGTAATATCGCTGTTTTTAATTACTCACTTATCGACAAGTGTGTGTGTAGCAGACATGCTTCCATCAGCACCACGGATCTTAAGAGTCAGCGATCCAGTTGTTTGCGTTTGGGTCAAACTGATGGGAATTTGCACCTGAAGTACTTGATCTGCAAATTGATCATGATCAAGTGTTATAAAATGTCCAGTCATATCTCTTCATTGAACTCGACGAGAAGAGATTGCGAGGCTCTATAAACTTACTGCAATAAGTGTGGTTATTGGTTCCATCAGTGGTGTGAAGATAGTACACTCCATAAGCTGTTTGATCCTTAGCATTGTATCCAAGTGCGGTGCACTTGCCAGATTCAGAGCAAGCTTGGAAGCATGAACCCCTAAAATACGCAATTACATTGTCCACTTAGACTTTCATGCGCAACCAAAATGCTTGAAATTCTGATAATTACGACACACAAACTAATTCGCAATAAAGTTATCTTTGTACTTTTGGAAGTTGCTGTAACTGTCGCATGCGAATGAAACGAATGGACAGGTTTCAGAGTCTGTGATGGACTCGGCATAAAAGTGAGCAGCACGGGCGTGGCTGCATGCCCAGGTTCCAATGGCTCCTTCAAAGTTCAAGGTAATAAGTTGAAGAATGGAAATGACGAGATTTCCCAATGTGTCGTGACATCCGGGCTGTTTCTTGCCACCATTCTGTCAAACGAAGAGCAAAAGCGTTGTATATAAAGCGAGGATATGCATATTATGCTTCACGATTTTTGACAAAACTCCGGCTTACGGGGAAAATGTCAACATGACCGATCGCGTCAGCAATTCCAAGACCAAGATTAGTCACACTGTCAGCGTTGGAATGAATGACTTCGACAAACTTGGCGTCCCCGGTATCAAGCCTGACAATGGGATCAGTGCCTCCAAAGTAGGGGTCCATTGGGTCAATAGCTAAAAACGAGAAGGTTTTTTTAAAATGCATGCAATGTCATACATCTGCAACTAAGTCTACAGGAATTGTAGAATTTGTTGAGTGGGAAGAAGTAGCAGGTAGTTTGTTTAGCTTATAGAAGGTAATTTAAACCTGTAATTCTGGGAAGACGTCCCAAGAGTCTGTCTCCTGCATATCCTGCAACCTGTAATTTTACATTGGTCAATAATTTGTCATTAATCCTGCAAACCTATCACTTTACTGTCAAGAAGGCAATAATGATGTAACGTATTGTATCACTTACATGACCTCCCAATGAGTGAGAAATAACATGAACATCATCGATATTCAAGCCTGCCTTTTGTTCCAAATAAGAGATCATGTATGCAATTTGTGCTCCTGCTAAACGAGCATTGGAAGTAGCCTGAAGGTATGGTGCTTTTGCTCCAGGTGCCCAGTCCACGGAGATGATGTTCACATCCTCCTACAGTGTCAAGAAAAACCAGGCCGTTAATAAAACTCGCGTACAGTATTCTCTATCATGCACCAATTGAAATTTGATACTACCTACACGTTCAAGAATCAAATTCTTGGTATCCCAAGACCATGCTGCTCTATGATTATCGGTGAACCCGTGAATCAAAAAGTAGGTCTTTCTGGTACTTTTGAAGTCTGAAAATTCGAGGATAGGGTCCTTGTCAGGCATCAGCTCATAGCCGACTTGTTCGCTTTCATGATCTCCACGGGTGTAGAGGACGAAACGGGTTCCGACCTCGTAGGGTGGCTTGGGCAAGGAAGAAATGGGACGAATCAGGGACGTCCATGGGGCATCCGTGCTAAAGCATCCGTACTTGTCGTAGCAAATCTTTAGAAAAACCGATTCAGAAATTCTCTCTTATTAGAGAATCTTTTTATAATACGAAGAATCTATCAAAACTGTCCAAATAATGTGGCCGCGTACCTCACGAAGCTCTTCATCCTTCTCTGCTTTTGAAACGACGCTTGCAGAAGCTGTACAAACGAGTTAACAATTCTCATTGACATTGTGTCTTAAAATAAAAGATCATATCATAAATCATGATTTCTGATTGAAGCTTACCAAGGCCTATCAAACAGGCAGCGAAAAATAGTGCGATCTTCATTGTCAATTTTCCTGGGTTTGAGCGTGGTGAAAGTGTTCGTTCTCTCAAGGTTACGAATCACTGAGTAATGTTTGTCAGGCCATGCTGCTCAATTTATACCTGAAGGGAAAATGTTGTCGCCTGTTACACATTAACATGATAAGGAAAATAAACAACGTTTTAAGTATTTTCCAACATAACAGACTCGCGTTTTTATCTGTTCATCATATCGATAATTATATTCGCATCCTGGACCAATGCTCTGGCAATTTTTCGGTAAAAACGTTGTATTAATTATATGTATGTGGATTTTGTCCTTTCGTGATTTATCTGTCGCATAATTGACTACGTAGATCTATCGAGATACTCTTGTTCAACGTATGCCGGCATGTGATTCAACTAGAAAAAACTCCATCAGATGCAAGCACTACTTTTGTACCTTTTGAATTTTGACCCGTAAACCATGTCCGATGTCCAAAACCAAAAATACCGACTATCACATGGCAGCTAAGTGGTTATCGATACTTTGCATGTAGTCAGGAATATATGTATTCAACTATCCGGTAATGTTTTGCATACAGTTTTAGAATTACATTACCTAGTCACACGCGAGGAAATTTTCAGTGTGAAATTCCCCAGGGTCCAAGAAGACGACAGGCCGCAGGAAAGCATGAATGAGAATGATACTGGTGCATCGAGTGAAAGTTTGTGGTTATTATTATGCAATTAAATGCTACCTGAGCTTTGAACCACGTACTTTGATCTAAACTGAGGCCTAAATACCGACCTTGCTTTTCATCAATTATGAAATTCATACGTTTTTAGTTAATTGTATGCGTATGAGTGTATCGAGTAATAGTAAGGCCAAAGATATTATTGTATTATTTGCCTACAGGTAAATACTACAGGTTAACCATATAAGCTTTTGTCATTAGACACATAATGTAATCAACAGTTTACTATTGTGAATTTAATCCGAAGTGATGCTTGTCCATTCGAGTTTCAATGGTGCATGCAGATTGCGGATGTATGTATTTCATATAAACTTCCGCAAGCTGAAGAAAGCAAGGCTGTTAACAATCGCACAGGTTGACAAAGTCAAAGTTCTCTGGGTTTTTGATCTGCTTTGTCTCTAACCAAATCTTGCCTTATCATTGCCAAATTCAGCATGTTCAAATTATTCATGAATCATGATCACTTTTTGTCGATAATAAATCATTCTCAAGTGTTGGACCATTTTTCCACGTTGTTGTGCAGTTATGAAGCAATCACTCAACTACAATACAGCCATTTTAATTATTTATATCCTATACATTCTATACTATCTAAGCTCCGGCTCAGATAATGCAGGTAACGCGCAAAAAGGCACTCTTGAGAGCTTCAACGTAAATTATGAGCTGTTTTTTTAAGTGAATGTTGGTAATTTACGAAAATCCCATTGACAAATCAGTGACATTAATTCGCAGTTTTCCTGTCACTTAACACTCAAGTGAGCTATCTATTGTTGGTAATCATGTAGTAAATTATCTGCTTCGATGTGATCTGAAGATGTACAGTGATGGTGCATTGATGAGGTCAGCATCATATTTATTAATATATTTATGTAACATATTATGCTGCTGAATATACGCCCCAATTTAAATACTTTGTTTACCGAAGCGTTTTTAAAACCATGAAAGATATCTTATAATATCCTTTTCCCTGCCTATCTTACCAATTTCCTTACCAATTATTGCTTGTTGGTCAAACAAATATCTTTGTGATCAGTGTTATTTTCACTGTGTTTGTAAAAGCTATGAAATCTTGTATATTTGCACGTGACCTCTTCAATCACAAAATGGCTAGACAGACGCAAACGACTGCAAAGGTATGTCGATATTTGTTGTAGTACATAATATATTGTATCTAAGTAAGTGGACTCCGAATCTGAAACTCCACAAATTATATGTACTCATACTCGACAAACGTTGTTATAAATTACATTTAAATTAACCCAAAAAATCAAGGTTGTCATTTCACGATGATTAATGATAATACGTAAAGTCAAAATTTCAATTATTACAACTACTTTCACTCTTGAAAAATGAACTAAGTTTCATTCAACCGACATTTTTACACAAATGTGGAAATGTCGGTTAAATAAATTTAAAAATTGAATATTTTATATGATTCACATTAATATTCCATTGCTCAATGAAGAATTACTGTGATCAGCTTATGCAAAAGTCTTTGTTGGAACAAGCTGATCTTCTAACAAAACAAAATACAAACAAATATTTTATATGTGCACGAGATCGAGGAGTTCTCATGCTGAGTTTATGCTTCCTCTTTCACCTCGAATTTTGGAGGAAGTGAAGAGGAAAGCAATTTATACATCACTCGACTGTCCTTCACTCTTGCTTTGCTGTGC
>JAHZMW010002123.1:0-21908 GCA_027743745.1 Alloscopus bannaensis | reverse complement strand
TATTCTTATAATTAAGCTTATTATATTATTACTTTGTTTTAGGTGCATATGGAAGGACACTCCGGACAAGTCTTTGTGTGCTCAGTCTGCAGCCACGCTAGCAGATCACGGGATGCTCTGCGTAAGCACTTTGCTTACCGGTAAGCCTACATCCTTACTATATCATGCACTCTTAATTTTCATTTTATGGCCAATTTACTAATTAATTGTTCTTTTTTTCTTTAATTATCCAAATGTAGTCACAGGGAGCTCTGGATATCGGTGCGCTAGTAACAAATTGATCAATTAACTAATTAAATTTAAATTCATAAAGTTGATTTGGCATTTTACATGAGTGCAGCATCTTGTATGCAAAATGTATGCATGAGCTGAACGCCGCTGTGCTTTGTTGCATGATTTGGTGCTGCTTGGCTTCTGCTTTGCAGGTTGCTCTACTCTTTGCCATTCTTGTTGTGCAAGTTCAAGCTTGTACTTAGAGCTTTCGGTTTTCGCTTCCAGCGAAACTTTTATTACTAAATTTTTGATTCAAAAAATTGTTGCACCAAATTAGTGCTTTCTGTGCTCGCTTCCAGCGAAATTTTTATTACTAAATTTTTTATTCAAAAAATTGTTGCACCAAATTAGTGCTTTTTGTGCTCGCTTCCAGCGAAATTTTTATTTTTAAATTTTTTATTCAAACAATTGTTGCACCAAATTAGTGCTTTCTGTGCTCGCTTCCAGATATTACTAATTTTTTAAATTACAATCGCGAAATAAGTGTTTTTCTGCGCAATGGGGACGTGTCCCAAACCGGGGTGCAAGGTGAGTCTTTCTTGCCCCCGATTACTGCAGCGTCATGCACTGGAGGTACATCGTCAGCGTCTCCTCCCGTGTCACAGGTGCGACGGGAAGTTGTGTTTGGACATTTGGAACCACCGCGACAACTACCACAACGGCGACACAGTGTGCTACGAGTGTGGGAAAGTGTTTACCACTTATTGTGCGATGCGACGCCACTTTGTGGACCTCCACGGGATCCTGATTGGATTCCACGAGCCGGCTGAACGGGAGGAAGACGACCAAGTCGAGGATGCCCACACTGAGCCACTGCTCAGTCTCTTGGAACGCTACTGCACGCTTGGAGGCTCCGAAACCATCCTCGACAAGACGAGCTTCATGGTGGCCCACGACCTCCAGAACATGAGGAACCTCTTTTCTCTGGAGAGACTGGACGGCTTGCGTTTGGCGGAAGCTATAGAAGAGGTTGCTGATGAGGACGCCAGGGAGGAATACGCGAGGGAGAATTTCGAAGATGACGAGGACCTCCCAGTTATGCAGATTACACGAGAGTGCATCAACAGCGGTGATTACGACCACGGCCACCTCGCCGCATTAGCCAACTACGCGTACTCGGATGAAGACAAGAGGAGGACGTTTGTAATGACAAATTGCAGTGCTATGCATCGTGGCCTCAACCGTGGAGTTTTGAGGAGTTTGGAGCAACACTTTAGGCAAGTCAGCAAGACGTACGAAGTCGTCCTCTTCACCATCGCTATTTACAATGAAGAAAGGTAAGTTATCTTTTGCCTTTGTCATTCTTGTTGTGCACAAGTTTCGTGCTATCGGTTTTCGCTTCCAGCGAAATTTTATTAAATTTTTTATTCAAAAATGATTGCACAAGTTTCGTGCTATCGGTTTTCGCTTCCAGCGAAATTTTATTAAATTTTTTATTCAAAAATGATTGCACAAGTTTAGTGCTTTTGGTTTTCGCTTCCAGCGAAATTTAAAAAAAAATATTCAAAAATGATTGCACCTAATTGGTGCATTCGGTTTTCGCTTCCAGCGAAGTTTTATTAAATTTTTTATTCAAAAATGATTGCACCAAATTGGTGCTTTCGGTTTTTGCTTCCAATTTAATTAATTAATAAATATTAATTTTGAAACTTTTAGAGAACCGGAAGATACTTGCACTGGAGCGAAATTGCACGTACCTGTGGAGTTTGCGAAGCTGGCGTACATCAAAAGACCTGGATGTGCTGAGCAAGCACAGATCTTCATCGTTCCCAACAAGCCGAAGGAGAGGCGTAGCTATTTCTTTAAGTACAAAAGTGACTTTAAGACGCTCGAGGAGAAAACCGGACTCAAGTTTCTGGAGCGACCTTTAACCTGGGAGTGGGCTCGAAAGCAGCAAACTAGGCACTGCGGCTACTGCTACAAGACGTTCCTGAGTCAGGAGGAGTACGAAGCTCACGCTGCAATGCACAAAGGACGCTATCTTTGTTCGTAAGTGTTTAATTATATATTTTCATAATTATATAAATTAATTAATTATAAAAAACAATTATATTTTTGCCTAAAAATAATCACAAGATTAATTATTTTGCTTAATTTCAGCCGGTGCGAGAAAATTTTTGAATCAAAGGAATTGCTTGACTCTCATCGGTTGGAGCATGACTCATTTCCTTGTTCGTACTGTGGCAGGGAGTTCCCCACGGCTAACGCTGTTCGAATCCACGAGAGGATCCACACCGACACGAGGGAGTACAAGTGCCGTTTCTGCCCAGCTAGTAGGTTGATTTTTTTATTCAAACATTTTTTTAAGTATGCTTGTGATGAGACTAAATCAGCAAAACTCTTTTTCCTTTTTTTAAATGCAGCATTTCGACAGCAGAGTCATTTGATGGGTCACGAGAGCAGCCACTTGGATGAGAGAAAATACGTTTGTAGTGAGTGTAACATGGGTAAGCAATAGTTGTACATAATATTGATGTTGTTGTAATACATATGTATATGAGTTGCCGTTTTTAATGGTGTTTTCTGTTTGTTTTAGGTTTTAATCGGAAGGATTACCTTACCCTGCACATGAATACACATAAGAAGGACCTCCCGTACAAGTGTGATCAATGTAATTTTTCTGCTGCACAGAAGGTAGTAAATCTACAAACATAAATGTGTTACAATTTTTTTGTTTTTTTTTACTAAATTTTACACTTTTTGATTGCAGACGACACTTCGCACCCACAAGATGACACAACACACAACTGAACGTCAGTTCAAGTGTGAAATTTGCAACGAGGGTATGTGAATGGTGTTTCCTACACTATATTTAACTACGTGTGAGTAAAAATATTAAAATATGTTTTTTGGTTTTTGTAGGATTCAAGCGGAAGGACTACCTCACTCACCACTTGAAAGCTAAGCACAACGTAGAGTGTGCTTTCAAGTGCGACAAATGTGATAAAAAGTTTATGACAAAGGTTTTTTTAAAATTCTTTATGCAATTGAAATTTTTATTTTCGAAGGTGGTGGTTTAAAAAATGCGTGTTATTATTTATGTAGAAAGGCCTAGGAATGCATCTCAAGGCGCACAAGGAAAAGAAGAAGCAGGCAGCAACTGCTACTGTTACTGCAGATCCTTCAAGCAGCAGTACGAGCAAGCGTCCCAAGCGGGACGACAACGATGATGATGCTGATTTCAAATCGCTTCCTCCGTTTTAGTAGTGCTTGTAGTAATATATTAGTGCTTTTGCTTGCTTTGCTTGCATGATTCCGCGAGATGCTGCTTTGATGTGTCATGTCAAGTCAACTGGATGATATATTGTTTCTTGGCGGTACTAAATGTTGGCTTTTTGTTTTTCAGGGAATGTCAGCGTTTCGGAAAAACGTTCCCGGAAGGAAGTTGAGTATCTCAAAGAACAATAATAATGACACCGATGCAATTAACAATAATAACATGAAGGTGGGAGAGCAGTCGGACTCTACGGGAGGAAGCACTGTTGTGGATGCCAACGGAAATATCAGCATTCGCGGGTCGGATGGAACTTTAAGTATTACGGAGGCAAAGTAAAAAACTCGTCTGTAAATCAAATTTTAACTCTCAAATCTCAGAGTACTTAGTTTTCTACGACTTTACATGTCAATTTTGACATAAATCATATTACATTTTATATGACATTATTCAATACATATGTAAATATTAAGAAAGAGCGCATATTATATACGTTTATGTTTACTCAGAAGCTACTCAATGGTATTACACTTGCTAGCTGAAACGTATTATGGATTGAAACGTATTATAACCACCCTAATTTTAAGTGGTAAAGGGTTTTAACGAAATTGTAACATACAATATAACCACGCTAAACATGGCGTTCATGGTATTTTTGAATTGGTACTTCACGTGGTGAAGCACCTACTATTTTAGTTAAATTGCTGTAAAAGTACTAAAGTGAATTGTCTACAATAATCGTGTAAATACGTATGCGCAATAGAATTCTGCACAATAATCATTATTGTATTTTAACGAGATTTTGTTCATTTAACTTCATGCGTAGGTATTCAGTTTGTAAAGTTAACACACGTGTGTCCTACTATCAGGATTTGCAAAGAGATTGTATTTTTGACGTCTGGAACATTGGGTTTTATGAATGTCAAATTTTTTAGTATTACGCAACTCGCTTTCAATGAATGCATCCGTGTAACAGAATTACGTACAGTTTTACGCATAAGTTGTTGTTTTATTAATCATAGAATGTAAATTAGACGGAATAATAGTGAAAGGTTTGTACCTCTTTTGAATGGAGTGATAGATTATACAGGAATGTAAAAAATTTCCTGTTTTCGATAATGGTGTTTGGATTGCGGGACTGTAGGACTGGACGGAGGGTGTAGGTGAAAGTTAATAAGATTTACTTAAATACAGCATAATAATGTTATTACTATTATAAGCTATGTATATCTGTACTTAAGATGCTCGTATTATGTACTATATCAATATATACATCGACAGTAAATAGTATAATACGTAGCGTATCATAAAGTTTATCGACATTGCGGCCTTTCGCACTTACAAGCGAATTTTGAATAAGAGTGTTTTAATGTGTTAAACAAGACATTAATAATCGAGTCCTCCAAACCAAGTACTACTTCACCAAACGATGCCTTACGTACTTAGCTTTGTACCATGTCTTAAGGATTTCAGAGACATCATATTTACCTAACAGTTGTATTACAAGAACATACCGCTGCCGCAGATATATTTGTGTACCTACATTACACAGTAGGAGTCAAATAAAGTTTAATACTACATAGAATTGATTCGGAATATCAATATTTTAAAAAAGTAATAAAATAATTTTAGAATTGTATTTTGTGCTATCACATGCATATGAATTTAACCCAAAGTTTACAACAATGTATATTAACAAATTATGTATCTAGGTAGGTGTGTAAAGTAACTGGGGAGTGTCAATTGTTAATAATAAATTAAAAAATGAATTATTATGCATGATCAACTGCTCGGCGTGCCTTACGGATGCAATGTGCATGTAAACTTGTAGGACCACAAATAAACCGTTGCGTCCAAACCATCGTCGTTACATACTATTTAACAAATTGTTATATATATATATATATGTTTATATATCTTTATTTTCTAACAAGCTACAATACAATAGTTAGCAGAAGAAGAAACGTAAAAACTGTTCTGAAGATCACCATGTACCTTAAAAATCATGGAACCCTAAAACGATACGAAATGTATGCATACGTCACGGGTACTGCTGCAGTAGAAATATGTTTTCGAGACAATGTTTAAAAAAATCATAATGAATACCTAGGGATAATCTAGTTCATTCGTTTTTAAAGGAGAATACTACAATATTATGCAGTTTCGAATATACAAGTTCACAAAAAAAACACTAAACTTTTATCGCAACGAGTGAGTGCTACGTAATAAATTAAAACCACTACTGATACAGCATAATTGATAATTATTATCAATAGTAAACCAAATATACTCGGTGTTTTAATAGAACCTTTTGTTCATCAGTAAATTCTCTGTATCACCACGAATTTTTTAAGGGATTTACTGATGTGTCAGTTTATTTATTATTAGAATATACGTAACAATACACATCATACATTGTACGCATTAAGAGAAATAGCTGTAACCTAAGAAGAAAGTATTATGTGTCTTAAGTATTGATGTTTCGTTCTGTATGTTTTTTTTTGTTTTAACCTTTGCATAATACACAAAATATACATAAAATTGATTTAAATATACACCAATCTGTGCAAGTACACTTTGCTCGTTCAAGGCTTCAGTTGTGTTGAGGCTTACATAAAAATTGTTCTCTCAATTTCGTTAAATTGTGGTTCTTTAAATTAGTCAAATGTATAGTTTCATAAAAAAGTCCAAAAATGTTTTAGAAACACATAAGCTGTGTAACTCTATTTCTATTTCTGAATCTCATGTTGATTTCTCGTTGGCCGACACCTACAGCATAATAATAACCCTATTGTGACTCTAAATTCAGGTCAACTAGCTTATGTAATATGTTATTACTGCAAATTTATAATTTGCGAGTGTTATTATATTATCATGTCCGTTATCGGGTCTCTCGAAATAAATTTTCTACTCCTCATAGCACATGAAATGGCTGCTTTGATGAGTTACCTAATCATTTCAAGCATATTATTGGCACAGTATTGAGATACTAATAATACAATGTATAACGGTGGAAATGGCAATGGCATCCGCAGACGTAATGTATGCAAGCATAGATTTATACATATTTTAGTAACATGTTTTTAGACATTGTGATAGAGAAGCTATCATGCTAAGATGAGCTGCTGCTATTATCTGTAAATATAGTTTCAAATTCTGTCTTTGACTTTAAAAACCAAACTGATCAACGGTCGTCGCAAGTGAAACACCACCTTTTCCAAGAGTCAGTATTTTGGCATAATATCCAGCCTGGTTGGCATTGGTCCCGCTGGAGAACCGGAAAACTTCCGGCGCTCAATTCCCGGCGGCCTCAACTCCCTGCGGGCTCAAATAGGATATGTTTACTTTATCTAGTGGCTTGAATGAATGCGGAATCTTGCTTCATTCAAGGTTTTTTAAAAAATACTAGTAGATCTCAACTACAGACGACAATATACATTCATGCATTAGTTTATAAAAAGCGTTTCTTTCATGATCTCATTTTGAAACCCAAAGTCTCGAACTTATCTCGAACTTAAAGGACAAATCGGCATTTCTCATGCTTTTTCATCCGTCTTGGGAATTATTAGTAACAATTATTAAAAACGCTTTTCATAAACTAATGCATGAATGTATATTGTGGTCTGTAGTTGAGATCTACTAGTATTTTTTAAAAAACCTTGAATGAAGCAAGATTCCGCATTCATTCAAGCCACTAGATAAAGTAAACACACCCTATTTGAGCTCGCCGGGAATTGAGCTGCAGGGAGTTGAGGCCGCCGGGAATTGAGCGCCGGAAGTTTTCCTACACCCGTCCCGCGAGACAAGAATTCTAATAAAAATCAGGGGAAGGGGATCACGGATCAAATCTCACACATAAGCAACATAGTGTATTTCAAATGTGACGGCAGAAGTTTCAGCAGATAAATAATTTATGATGAGCCACACTAATTTTATAGCATTTTTTACAATTTACGTAGAATTTTATTCGTGTTAACAAAAACTGCTTACATAATATGTATAAATTCTCGTCGGCATATATCAGTCGTAGTTCAATACACATGCAGCCTAACAAGGCCTTAAAATATTTTTTCTTCAACTTCTAATCAAATGACTCAAAATTTAAATTAATTAGTATTTAAATGCATTACAGAAACTTAACTTTTTCGAATGGAGAATGGAATATGTGTAGCTTCTTTTATATACTATATAACTGTAACACAAGCAAACACGTTTGGTTTACATCCAAAAATATCCGCCAGTTGCCCACCAAACTTATGGCATCAATTCAATCGACTCGTTCGTTACATTTCATATTATTATTTTTAGTTTCATTCGAGCCTTTATGATTGGACCATTAACGTTTAAAAGAAGGCCGAAAAAACTACTTTGTCCACGGATGAATAAATTTCCAAAATATTAAAATTCCTAAAATAATGACCTCTAGTATGATTATCCCAATCAAAATTAGTCTGTTATAAATCACATTCACGTACATGGACCGTAAAATTTTCCTGCTACGAGAAATTTCAACATCTGTGTCCACCAACCGTGTTTTTGTTCTTAACAATGACTCCCGTTGGGTGCCTAATTCTCCAACAACTTCGTTTCCAATTTGCTCCGTCTCGATTGCTACGGCAGTCGATCTGGCTATACTATCCGAAGTCCTGAAATATATTAAAATGCGCGTTTATATGTATATGTTACGTCGAATGTTTTAAATTGTCAAAAGAATCAAACTCAGTCAGACTCACCTTTCTAAAATATTTCTGCCTTCTAACACGGTACGTCGTGGATCCGGAAAGTGATTTCTGTGAACAAAAACAAATGACTTATTTCAGTGTAAAATACGCTGAACCAAATAAGAAACAACAAAGCATCCTGCTGCACGTCAGTTTTCATACCTCCTATCCCCTCCAAAGTCTGCAATTACAGCTCTGTATCTAGTTCCAAGTTTTCCAGCGGTTTCCCGATGACCTCTGATTTTTGACGTAAGCTCTGCGCGATATGGTAAAGGCGTGGATCTAGCTTCTGACTCTAGCTGCTGCAGAAGACTCTGACATTCCGATAAATCACGTTCAATTTCATTGATCAGCTTTTTCCGACCTTCTCCAAACGGCGATCCAATAAGTTTCGTCTCTATCTTAATCTTTATCACATCAAACAAACTATCCAGCTCCTCCTCCAGCGTTTCGAACATTTCAGAAGACAAGCCAGCCATGATTAAAGGTGCTACAACTTCGTCTTGCTTTTATATCCTAATTCAATCCCTTCGCAGGTAATTAATATTGATCCACAAGTGGCAAAAGTCTACCTACTATCAGAGGTCAGAATTTTTACACGGAAGTACAAAACGGGAAGATGTAGTGATGTGAAGAAACCGTCTATATTATTGTCTTCATGTTCCCATCTTGAATCGAGGACCACCTTGTCATCTACAGAAACAAAATAAAATCAGCCATCACTAATAAATGCAATCTTTACTTATACCACGTGCAATATGTAGCTATACAAAGTGATATTAAAATGCTTTTAAAGCATTTACACAAAACAACATCAATACACTCTGGCACTGGGTGAGGTTATTTTATCAATGAAATACCTAAATATTTTAAAGGTCAACCAAAACTCTAAACACAACTTTAGCTCTGTGAATGAATCTAATGGTCTAATCAACACCCACCCACTATTTACAATAAAATATTCGAAATCAACGAAAATTTAAGAACATAAAAATCGTTTTTTATCACTCCTTTCTCTGACCCGCAACCCATCAAAATCAACACGTGATCGTTGTAAGTTACTTTAAAACGTGCTCACTGCACCCTTCCGCCTTGTTTGCCAAAAACATTTCCAAGTTCCCAAAAATTTTCACAATAAAAGCTACCAATCCAGTACAAAACTAAAGTAACTTCACTAACCTTTTTCAGTTGAGATTAGCCAAAACACTATGAATATCCACTGTAGATTGTTCACTCAAAGATTTCACCCCTTAAAATTCTCGGTGCTTGTACAAGATCACAAGAAAAAAACTCACAACATCCACCACACGACGAGTAAACACAAACAACGCAGAAAGTATTGCTCTCTCTTACCCCGAATACATACACTGTATCAACTGTATTTATGTATTACATTTTATGGGATTTTGTGTAGGAGTCTTCTTGGACATTGGATGCCCATGCTCACGTTACATATTTAGTAGCCTTTGCACATCCAACAGGCAGAAATATACAAGAAGAAAATTCATACAATTTAGTACATATATCAAAGACTAATATAACGATATGTTACCAGATGGAAGGATTTGTACAAAATTCACAATTACACACGTATCATTCATGATTGACTCATTGAATTGCTGACTCACAAATTGATGCGGAATGCTACATATTGGTGGATTGAACGGGAAATGGCAAAGCTCTATTGACCCTGATTTCGAAAATTTGTTACAAATATTTCCGGAAAGATTTGAGTAAGGTTTAAAATATTTCTTTTTTGTTTTGATTCCGTTTTTGTATGCTGTTCAAGTGCAAAGCATTTAAATGTAGTTAAGACTCCAGTAGCAGGTAGAAATTACAAAAGCAATCAGAAAAGATTTCGTCTAAAATTTGTCCTAAAAGCAAAAGTCCCATGAAAAAACATTAAACCCACGCGTAGGACTCTGTAATTGGTAATTTTATTCAAATAGATGCACATATGCATGCATATACTTCAACTTTGTAATTTATATAGGTTACTTTGTAGAGTAGCTACTTTTGCACGCGTTTCGTCGTACTAATCTCGTGCAAATTGCTCTTGCATATCTCTCCTGAATCCTTTTGCGAAGTGAATGGGTTTAAGTGTGAGACGTCATCAGCATTGCACCACACACATCCCTAAACAAAGCTGCCTCAGTATTTTGGTAAGTCTCTATTGTATTGTTGCTGCTTTCCTACCTACCAAAACATTTTTACCACCAACACATGCTAAAGCAGCAGCCAAGGTAAAGGCTGCAAATGGAATAGCAAACAACTTTTTACCATACGATGTATCCACACATCTGTGGTACAATACCTACATTTCACTACATGTGAGAAGGCTTTAAAGTGAGTTTTCCTCCAAGTCTTGTTGATTCATTCCGTTATGGTGTATAGTAGAAAAAGTACCATATATACATACGCTTCAGTCATTCATGTACATTAACCATGCATATAATAACACACCATACCAGTAAGATATATGGTGTGATGAAGCTGTTTTTTTATATTTTGAGCTGCAGAGACCTCCATATGATGCTTATGTTCGCCACAGCTGACGAAAATGATGATATTCAGGTATTACAGTTGCTGTTTGCCAATTTGAACACGTATTGTAATACTATGTATCGCTTGATATGCAAAGAGCTCACATATAAACACATAAACGCTAAAAGCACAATGTAGTGTCTTATATGCATATTCATATGATCATCATGAGTAAGCGTTATGGCATAAAATAAAGCCTTTTTTCTTTCTACTATGCAATATATAGGAATAATAATAGCATCACACTCGTTCGCACACACGGAGAGAGAGACAAAAGGAGCACACATCTTACCACAAACAAGTTACAAAGGCGTAATAGAACATAACAAGGAACAAGTTAAACGAGAAGAGTCTGTGTGGACTCCTTCTTGGAATAAAAAATAAAGTGAGCACTTTTGAGATTTGCAGTTACTTTTATTTAGTACTCCTCTGCAACAGAGTAATGTAATATAGAAATACATTACTGATTGTCATTCAATAAATATAATATCTGCTCTCAGACAGATTTCTGTAATAACCTTCAGCAGCTAAACTGAAGTCTCGCGAGGGTGAGCACACACTGTGCACATGTTCGCATTGTTGAAAAGTGTGAAGAGAAACTGACGAGACTTTAATGTGACTCTCGTAGTGTTTGGTGATTGATACAAAGTGCAGCAACGCACACAACCTTGTGTAAATCATTGTCAATAAAATTTTATCAGTTTTAGCAGTTCCGCTCTTCCTTTTTGGGAACTCTGTTATGAATGTTGGGTGTTGTAACAATAATGAGGCGATTTCAGTGATTATAACAAATCCCTCGTAAATTATATAAGTATCTACTTCTTCTACTTATCGCATCCTGATGTAGATTGGTTACATATTGCTTACATACAGTGCTTGTTAAAGTGAGTAAAGTGTGTGTTGAAAAAACAAAGAAGGGCTGCTGGAGTAATTTCTGGATGAACTGGGTATCTGAAATCGATTTGATTTTGGAGGTAAGTTTAATTCCGATATCGGAGTATGTAATTTAATTTTAAATCTAATTTTAATTAAATAATCCGCCTCCTAGATGTATAACAGAGTGTGGAATATCATCCAAAACTATATTTTCATTTTAGAGCATTTGCGAGTTTTTAGCACTAATTGCGATACTGGTAGTGACTGATGTAGTCTTGTATTGTACTTTGCAAAGCTCGTGTGGTTCCATGATATGCCACATATAGCCATTTCTGTGCAAGCAATGCTGGCTCTTTGGTCAATGCATTCATACATTTATCGCTTGTCGCAGACAATGAAGATTCTGGACATGTATAAAAAGTGGCATCGCTTTGATCGTGGGTTTAGTCATTTTTTGCTTACAAGACATTGAGGAGCATCTTTGGAAAATCCAATGATGAAATGAGCAAAGCTTTCTTGGGTTCAAAATGCTTGTTTACTTGAAAGCACGGTTTAAAAATTTGCTGTAATATTCCCAAAGGGTCAGAGACCTGAGTTTGTAATTTACAATGTAATTCACAACGTTGTACAAGGAATGAATCTGTGAGGTATAATAGATATTATACAATGCAGAAAGCTTGTTGTCTGTAGTAAACGGGCATATGCATTTTCCAGCACTTTGTAGCTACGCTAAAGCTAAATTCATCTAGAGCTGTTAAAATAAATTGCTTCGATCTGGTAAATTTTCAATCTTTTTGTTTTGACTCGTTCGTCGCATTTTCCAATACATACTACTATTACGAAATTGACCATGGTCTTTATGAGCGAGATCAACGAGTCCATCGTATATATTGAGCAGCATAATATTTGTCTACACAGATTCAAAATAAAATTTGGCCGTATACCATATACTGCTGACAAAATATCGTGCTGTGCAGTGGTATTGAGGACAAGGACTGATTTCTCAGAATTTTTTCGAAAACTGCGACAGACAAAATAAAATGCGTTTCTCAGAGTTTCAATAATATGTGCAGGCTATATGGTGGGCAGGGTTGGCTATGGTTTTGACATTCCATGGAAAAAGTACCTTGTAAATACATGTCTTTACATAGGGGCACCAACACACTGGCTTATTCCATGGAAATGGAAAAACCTAATTTTAATTAAATTATTCAGTTTTGAAGAGTTGGAGCGATAAATAATATTGCAAAATGGTAAGTTAAAACTTATGTAATTAAAGTACTAAACCGCACTAAAATTGCAGATTTCGCATCTTTCCGATATATTGAGAGGCCCTTTGATAGTTAGCTGAGTTTATTTAGCTCTATGTTTATATAGGAAATTATTTTTTCCATGGATTTACCAGGTTAATACATGCCAAAAGGTTTTTACTTACCTACATGGAAATAGCCAAACCCTGATGGTGGGAATCCCGACACGACATCATTTGGGTATAGTTTTTTGCGTCGTGCGCTAAAACGTTTGAAAGGTTGGGATTAGTGTTTGCATATTAATCTAATTCTGAAGAGTGACTCACTGGATTTGTTTTGTTATTGCGATGATAAGTTAACAATTGATATAAATGTATCTCATAGATAACCTTTCACAGATTCCAGAAAATTGCGTCAATGTTGATAATCAGTTTGTACTATCAATTTTGCATTCCATCATTCTTTCAGAACAGAATCGGAGGTTCATCAACCTTGAAGCGGAGTTCATGGTTATTCAATCAAATGATGGCTAATTTTATTGCTCGCACAGCATTTCAAATTACTCATTATTAGCATGTCGAATAATGTCGATTACATTTCACTGTAATGATTTCAGTCGGGTTCCTGAACTTTTTTCTTTTCTTTTCATGAAATATGCTGAATGTGTTTTAATCTACAATATGATCGTATTCAACATTACAGCAGATTCGAAAATAAAATCACAAAATCGAAATTAAAGAATGACACCTCACCCACGTACACCTGACTATGTAGAGTCGCCACATCTGAATTACCTACGTTTTTTTCTGGAGATGGAAAATAGCTCAACAACAACTTAGAAGCAAGTGGAGTCATTGACATTTATTGAGCCTGTATGAGAGGTGGATTGAGACAGTGATCGTTTGATGGAGTAGGCATAACGCATATAAACCAACATTATAGGTGATAAGCTGTTTAAATACAAATATAAATATACAGCTGCATATACAATTGTAGTGGAAGACGACGCGACGTAATAAGTTTGACAAGTTGCCATATAATACTTTAGACTTTAGTGTACATACATATATCCATTGTATATCCAAGACTTAGGCGGTAGTGTAGTAGACAGTCTTGGAAAGCTACTCAACAGAGACATCAGCTTTTCACCACGTGCTCACATGTTTGTACTGTCTAAAATACGCAATGGGCTTGTGTAAAATGCTGGAATAGTGAGTAGAATGTGAAATGTACCTTTTTGTTATGAAATGAAATGCTGCTAAACTTTTCCTTTCACAGTGATGTAGTACACAGGTAATTTTTTGTCGTTACTTTGTTGGAGGGGTGTGAAATGTTGCCTTATATGCATGTACTCTTTTAAACATTGATCGACTTTGAATATTTGTATTAGATGTGAGTGTAAAGAGCAAAAAATTATGGAATATTTGATGCAAATGCTTCTCTAAAGTACATACCTACACGTAAAACGACAAATTTCTCCATTTCTTTCCGTTAAATGTCAGACACTTTTTTATGTAAAAGCAGATTTTTATATCGATTGACTGCTTTACGTCGATTGTTTTCATATTGAAGCCGGAACTAGACATTATGCAAACAGGAAGTCGATTTTGAGTAAGGTTTCATGTAGGTTTATAGTATTCTTAAATTTCGACCATAAATGAGGCCGCCAAATTGCTGAAATTATTACCAGAGTTATACAACTCTTGTGAATAGTATTATTGAATGCATTTCAGTCATGTAATTCAACCCCGGCCAAGGATTGCCAAAAGGTCAGTTGTCTTGAGATAAAAGATAGAATGATAAGTATACTTGACATGAGACCAGCGCATCCAATCAGTGTAAAGATGAAAAATCTCAGTAGTTAAAAGCGTAATATACTTAATCAAGATGTGACAATTACCAAAACTACTCACTATATAGTGGATTGGGGACCTCTCATGTTATTCTCACATTTCTCAACTTGATCGCAATGAAACAAGATGAAACCAGCTTCCAGCATGTTTCGTCCTTTCAACCTCGAGTTGTCCTAAGCAAATATGCGTTCAAGTTGAATGCGTAACATTTTTAGAGGATGCCTTGAGAAGTTTCATCTGCATAAAATTACACACCCTCATTCATCTCACTCACATGATGCACTAGCAGTTAGTAAGGGTGTAATCGAGCTTCTCATTTTCTCATAGTTCACAAGATCATGGTTTTGCAAAAAAATACGTCGCGATCGATGAACATGAAGATGTTGACCACGCATCATAAATGTGTAGTTTTACAGATTACTATGTAGGCGTAGGTAATTCGTCGGCGTCAGACTGGTAATTTGGATTTTTGGACTGGAAAGCTGATATAAGGTTTATACTACTCAAAGTTTGAGCAATGATGTTGTTTAAAGATACTGACAATTTTAAATCCTCTGTTATATGATAGTATTGGCTGGTGGTGAAGAATTTCATTCTGTAATTTGCGCTGTAACTTTCAACACAACACAAAGCTTAATCACATTTGGTGCCAGTGTTTGTATTTGTAGGTAATTTACGGAAGAGAAATTGGGGTTATTAAAACATTCCTTTTTAAAAGAAACTTTGCTCAGATTTGAGTAACACGTGGAAAAATTATCAGTTATTCAAACGATTTCGTCGACAGTAATTTAGTTCGCAGCCCATGCTGAACTTTGTATGTATTTTTTCTACTATTTGCTCAACTTTAGGAAAGATTTTTTTCTGTATTTTTTCTCGTAAAAAGTGTCATTTGGAGATTATTTTCCACACAAACGACAAAGTGTGTGGATTATTGTGATGGGTATGTAAACAACATAACTGAATTTGTAAGATTTTTCTGGTTTTCAGGCTTACCTAATTCTTCAGTTTTGCGATTAGAGTCGAAAGTGTACATCTGCGTGCTTCAAATATTCATTGTACTTTGTTGAATGAGTCACTCGTCAGGGTTTTGAAGCTATGTTCAAAGTTTATACTAAGACGCTCATGAACGAGCTTTGTTACAGACGTATAACATTTTGTTTGTATATTATTCGTACGTAATTGGATATTAAACTGAACAATAGGGCCCACTCACTGTGGTCCAGACTGGCAGTCTGTATATGAGTAAGATTTAATTTACAAATGAACGATACAATAGCGAATTCGACAAACTGTTTCTTCGTAAAACCGAGTGTGTATACAGTGAGAATGAATGTACACCTCCAGAGAAATATTTGAAACTTGACTTGGCTCGTTGTAAGGCTATGTAAATATTTGTGTTCCCAATTCTGAGGATCTACTGCGTTTTGGTCAAAAGTCAAATTTTTGAAGATCACACATTGTATTGTATGAGAAGCAGCATGTATGCACACACGAGTTACTCAAAGCTCCAAAACAAAGTTAAACCCAGCCTAAAAATAAAGTTGACACACAATTGCAGAGTACCTACGCATGTTTCAAATTCATATCGCCTTACCAAGCAGTAGTTACAAAGAACTTGAATGTAAAGCAGATGCATATTACCATCAGGCTTTAAAGGAGCAGTGGACTTATGGCCAAGGCTGCTAAAGGTCGAATTCAACTCTAAATTTGGAGCGGTTGGAGTTGGAACTCTTGAGTTTCTGAGATTGTTTCAGTATAAACAAAGTACAGTAAAGAAGATAATGCTCCGGTAGAGAAATGCTTCGTAATATTAATCTGTCTACTGCACATAATAACAAAAGAGATGACGCGGTGTTATATGGTAAACATTCATACAGTGTACACAAAAATGCTGCTTAAAAGACCAATAATTCATATCCATTTGTAGAGAACCATCAAAAAAGTAGAAATGGTGAAGTAATCTTCTCCAACCCAGGCCTAAATGGTGGATATGAAACAAAGAGCTTTTGCTTGAACATTTCATTCACAAACCTTCGCGACAAGAAAACACATCGTTTTCTTTTCAATTTACTTAACTGAAAGTTTGCGTTTTAACTTCCAGAAAATTTGCTTTTGAGCAGATTTCTTAATAATCCCTAATTGATTGTGTGGTGAAAGACCTTCGGCAGAGTTCTTTTGATTTGCGATTTAATTTTTAACTCTAAAAAAGTTTCATTTAGTTTGCTTTGAGTTTCCGCAATTTCTGCGGACATGTTCCAATACTTTACGCGATTACTCCAAAGGGAAAATTCAGCCACGACGGACCCCACGAGTTGCTCATTTTGCAAAAATGATGAAACAGAGTAAGCAATTTTTAAGCTGCAAGTTTACGAACATCCGTAGTAAGTTGCGTCATCCACCAGGCCTTAGTCAATTTTACGAATGTGGTCATCTCACCCAATCCCACAAGTGACAAAAAAACATGCCGTATTGTGCAATAATCGCGCAACGCATATTTAACCCCAATAAAAAGCTTTAAAAATTTTGATCGTAGCGATATTAGTAACAAGATTTTGGAAACAAGGGCAATTAGTACAGAATCAATTTGCATTTCTTTCCAAAAATATCGCATTAGAGTAATTGTGCTATTCTACTCATTCCACAGATTCCGCCACAGGAACGACCCGCCAGGAATACTACTACCCCACACACGACACAGAAAGTTTCCTCTTTTCTCTCCTGAAACAGGAGAAATGGGGGCTTCACGCTCCTTCGCGTTCCGGGGCTTCCCAGGAGATGACAAACTCCGCTGGCTACCAGAGCAATGAACGCTGCAACTCCACCCGTGAGAAGAATCGCCATTGCACCGATTATTGTTCCACTTGTGGAAACCCAAAAAAGAACCTTGTCCCAGCGGCAGAGCACACATCTCCACCTACCAATTCCCCACCGCCTGCTGCTGACAACAACGCCTTGACGAAGCAGAAGCTATTAACCCAAAGTAAATCTTCCAGTCACAAAGAGGAGAGCAAGCGTGATATCGCGTTCCACAAGTCCCACAAGTCTTTCAAAAAGTCGGCTTCCCACCTCAACCTCAACAACAATAAGAGGCTTCTTCGTCGTGTCCTCACAAGCAATAGCTTGCACAGTCTCAAAATGGCACAGTCATCCGCACTCATGATGCAGCAGCAACACCACCAACACTCCATCTCCAGCACCTCCAGCCTCTCCTCTGAAAACAGCAGCAGCTCCTCCTCCAAAACTCGGCGTCGCCTTGTGTCGCGTCTCGCGAAGAAACTGAGGGATGAATGTGACAAGATTCTTGGGTCCTCCGAATCGCTTATCATCGACTGGCGAATGTTGTCTGCCGCACTCAAAGAGATCCAGAAGGCGGAAAGTCGGTTTGGAGTGGATGAGAATGGACCTCAGGAAAATGCAAAATATCAAGACTTGGTCATGTTCCTCGCAGATCTCTTCAAGTTCACGCCCACCCTCTGTATTACCTACACAGATGCAAAGGCCTCTGAAGGGATTACTGGGTGCCTGGACCTTCGGCGCTTTCACAACATCAAGCTTCTCGAACTCAAGAAGGTGGTCCCGAGAACGATTTCCAACTTGAATATCATTAAGCGGAACTTGACTTCTTTGAAGTGCTCCAGATGCATAGACTCGATCGGTCAAATCCTCACAGATCCGCTCATCTCTGAAGGACTGAGCACTGACAAGAAGTTGTCATGCATCTGGCCAGAACTGAAGGAACTTGATCTGAGTTTTAATCAGATAGAGACCATTGACGCCACGGCGGTGGAGGCGTTTGACTTGTGCCCGCTGGTGGAGACACTAAATCTTTCTCGAAATCGCATCTATTCAGTCGCAGAAACTTTCAGTCGCACACTAAACGGTCTTTCAATTATTAATCTGACATACAATCAGCTTAAAGTCGTCCCTCCGATACCTCCCAGTGTGAAAGTGCTCATCTTAGCCCACAACTATATCTCCAGCTTGTCCAACAATCAGAACAGTAATCGTCACTTGGAGTCGTACATCACGCAAGCAGGGCCGTACCGGAACTTGGAAGTCCTCGATTTGTCTTCGAATATGATTGCTTCTGCAAGCAGCTTTCGTGTGCTCCGAGATATTAGTAGTTTGAAGCACGTGTCCCTCGACGGGAATCCGATTTCGTATATGGACAAGTACCGCAATGTCGTGTTATCGTACCTCAACAAGCTGGCCATTAGTCGTCACTTCACGCTGGATAAGAAGCGACTCACAAGTGCGGAAGTAAAGTTTGCAATCGAGCAAAGCAAAAAGTGCAAATATGTGCCACAATTCTCCTCCACACAGCTCAACAACACAGCCTCCCTCCACATGATGACTTCGTCGCAAACCATGTCATCCTCGTCGTCTCGCCCCTCGCCCCTCTCTCATCTCACGAGTTTGACTCAGTCCTTTGAATCAAACTCGAGTAGTCTTCGGAGCTCAAGACGGAAAAAACCAAAAATCAGGGAAATCACCAGCCTAGACTTCACCGAGAGCTACTCTGAAAACATGAGTCCCGGAGATGACAATGAGTCCATTGTCAGAGTGCCCCTGGACAGGCCCGACAGTTCCTTGTCCACAACCAGAGGAGACTCTATGGACAAGTCGATTTTAGACGATGATGGCCTGGAACAAACACGTGCCACGATTAAGGCCCTTCGTGATAGGTATGGTGACAACTGGTTGCTTCAGCACAATCCGGGGCGAAGTGAAGTCTCCAAAATTATATGTATTCCAGCCAAGCCTTACGACGGCTTGCTCGAGTATAATCCTTCGAGGTCCTTACCATCTTATCCGGAACGTCGCTCTGTTCGGAGAAACTCCTGCTCACGGTGCGAAGGACTCAACAACAATAATAATAACAATAATCAAAGTAGTGATAAAACATCTTCGGATGGGATCAGTGTCGTCGCATCTCATAATAATTCTTCCGCCGATGGAAGTGATGTCGGCAGTTGTGGTGATGTCTATAGTACAAATTTCAAGGGCAAATGTTACAACTCTGCTGAGGTGGACATGACGCAGTCCTCAAGTGGGGTAACGGGAGACCACGATGATGACAAGAACTACTCCAGCGTTTCCAGAGAGTTTGTTGAGGGGGACGACTCCAGTGGTCATCGGAATCAGCAGCACTCTATCTTTGACATGAACTCGGTCTATCTGGACGAAAAGTTTCCGGAGCAGTCAGACAACTGCGAGCATTTCCGCATATTCGTGCATGGTAATCACCACAATCTCATTTGTTTCAACGGGTTCCTCTTTGAGGTGGACCCGAAAGACTCTACAATCTACAACAAGTACGACTTGACCTCGCTCATCTCGCTGGATGAGGAAAGATGTGACCCGGAGACAGAAACTGTGGAATTCACCCTCAAGTTCAACACAATGCGGAAGCAAATGCGGGAAAAGAGCTTTATCATGAGTGCCAAAGAGTTTGGAAGGTTTGACAAGCTTGTGAGTCCGTACATTGAGAAGACAACGATGGAGGAGTTTGTGGAGGCTTTGCAGTGCACGCGGTGTCAGGCACAGTTTTCCAAAGCAATGGCTGCGAAAACTGTGAAGCATGAGAAAGGAAGAGCTCCACGAGAGATATTGGTGTGCCCGGATCCGAATTGCGGAAATGAAATTCTCGTCACACTGGACACAATACCGTTGCCAAATAACGAATGTCTGGAGGTGGACAGAGGCAGTCTGGAAAACTCTCATCCTCTTCCAATCCGTTGTTCTACTCCCTCTTCAGGTGAGTTCATTCATTTACTTTTTGCCTTGTGTGTTTAACTAAATTAAAGAACGTACTGATTTTGAGTTTTAAGTGTTCGCCTTCAAATAACCATGAATAAGCTGTATTTGTGTTGTATGTGTAATAATGCTTAGCTAACAAATTTAATGTTTTTTGTGTGTCATTTACTCATTTAGCTGACAAAACCATGCCCCGATCCGTCCCCAAAGGCCGATCGCCTCCGATATTTGAAGCTATAAAAAATTTTGCCACTAGTTTCACTTCTCGAAAGGCTACAGCTACTAGCGGGAATGAGTCGCCCGTGTCTAATCAAAATAACAGTTTGGAAGATAAGAGTGATTGTGTTTCAGACGCTAAAACGACTACCACAACTTCATCTTCCGAAACCGTGATGCGTGCGTTGATATATTTTATTATAAAGGCATGATTTATGATTGGTTTGGTGCCTCTGATTAATGACTAATTAACCTATACAGATACTAGATCCGATAGTGACATTGAGGTCCTCAGCTATGAAAGCAGCAGCATTGAAGTCCTAAATAAATGTGGAGATAGCGAATCTGACGAAGTCGAGTAAGTTTTGAAGGCATGCATCCTTTTTTCTTTCAAATTCTTTGTCCCGGAAATTATCTCTAATTTTGGTATACATTTTTCAGAGTACCTGAAGCAGAAGAAGTTCCTGTTCCTGAATTTCCGGCAGCTAAGAGTGCGAAACAGGGACAAATGTCGGAGAGCACTTCGTCGGGATCGTGTGCAGAAAGTATTGTAACGCAGTATGAGCGAAGGATGCAACTCCAGCCAATTTCTCAACCTTTTGCTTGTCCTGCAGTCTCTCTCTCAGTCTCCACAACGTCTTCGGCTTGCACCAGCCTCAACTCTTATGCGAGCAATTCCACACTGACCAATACTAGTCTGAATAGTCCACAGAAGAGCATTTGCTCCACCATCCCCATTCGTTACGATTACGTCGACTTTGGAAAGGTGGATCACCGTCTTCAACTGTGGTGCGAGCTGAGCGTATTTAAATCTGCTGAGGAGAACCTATTGGCAATGGTGAAGTGCTTGATCATCACGGAGAGCTCCAATGTTTTGGGAATAGTCATTTTTTCCTCATTGCGAATTTACTTGTATAAAATCACAGGTCCTGAGGGGTGAGTTGAGATTTTGCGTTAACCCTAACTTAAATATATTATGTTATTTAAAATCAGCAATGTATTAAACCTCCGCCTCATCGGTTTACAGGGATAAACCGCAAGAGTGGCTAGGAAAGTTGAATACCTACGATATCTCAAAGTTTGGGAGACTCGATGTATTAATCGGGCGACACGGCACCGGGGTTGATCTCTCTGGCAAATATTTTGCAATGATTTTTCGGGATTCCGAGCGCACCTCTAGCTTTTTGGAATATTTTATGTGTAA
>JAHZMW010002122.1:0-11907 GCA_027743745.1 Alloscopus bannaensis | reverse complement strand
TTTTTTTTTTGGGAGCCCCACTCGATCTGACTTCTTGAGCGCTCAGGTATCGCCGGAGAGTGAAAGCTTTTATGTACGTATCTGGTAGTGCTCTTTTACTCGTGCCGCTTGTAAAATATCAACTATGTAGTGTTCTTCAACAAATGCTGTACCTAATATTGAGTGACTCCTAATAATAATACATTATCCACCTTTGTGTCGACATTCAGATCAGTCGTAAAGGTTTAGGTATGTATATGTATGTGTATGTGAAGGGTCGTTAAATAATAGGCTCACATATATGTCTCTGATTGCGACAAGGAGAGTTAGTCTACCGTAAAAAGTCAAATCAGGATCCGTGTATGTATGTATTTGTTTTCGTACTCCATGTGTCCCGTGCCATGTAATCCATGGTTAAAGGTGTAGACGTGTGGTATTATTAGATGGAAAGGGTGAGAAATTTATTTTCAGGACGCTCAGTAGGATTGGGTTATGAAAGATGATTAAAAGTAAAAAGGTATCACTCAAAACGGTGCCAACTAATAATGTCTAGACGCTTTTGCATGAATGGTTATAGGGCTGCTTTCTGTATTCAAGTCAAGGTATATTTCAGATTTAATAACTTGACAAGTTTAAAAGTTAGCCTTGACGAGTTAGACTTTTTACTGACCAAGTCATCTTCTCCATTTGAAGAATCTCATTTTCAATATCTTGTTGAATTTTGCAATTTCAGAAAAATCGCACAAAAATTTCATACAAGTCCACCTCATCCAGCTTCGCACAGATTAATCCCAAAACTGAAGAAGAGGGTAGGTATGCTCATTAATAAATCTAATAATTATTAATGCAAGTCTCTAAAACAAAGCCACGTTGCTCTATTTAAACAAGTGAGAAATCTACCTTAATTGATATAATGACAATGTGCATAACGCTTCTACATATACACCGTACCATAATACTCCTGATCGGGCATGAATATGTTTTGCCTCAAAGAAATCTGTTAAGCATACGTTTGATTTGAGTTTTTCGTAAGCAATCTTTAAGCATACTCTGAATCTGAAACTCACTAGGATCATCCATGGATGATACTGCTCATTATCATATTTATCATATTTAAATTATTCCGATGAATTTTATTTCACAATTTTTGTTTTGCAACTTCCAGCACGTGTCTACGTCATTTGAATGTCGACGTAATGGAATCTCTCGGTATTTTCTCGACACTTTAAAAGGCCTGCATCTTTAATTTAATCGACTTGTCCATGGGATCAAAAGAAAAGTGAAAATTTTAAATTCAGAGAAAAATATCGAGAATTTGGAATATTTTACCATTACCTTATTCTTACGCAAAAGAAAATGTGGAAATGTCAGTGCGCATGCTCATACGCACCTTCATTTGCAGAAATATTGAGATAGTTCGCTGCACTGCAAGCAGAAAATACGCTGTAAAATATTTCATCATACACCTTTTGAAATACCATGTCATAATATATTTTTGTTTACAAATCTACTAACAGTCTGTCGGTATTTCTCAAGTTTAAGTTACTTTTTAAAAATCAGTACTCAAAAAATATAGCAGAAAAAGTTCAGTAGTTTCGCAAGAAGGAGAACGTTTCCACCATTGCAACGAGCGATACATTTTAATATTATGAGGTGGGCAATGTCAGACTCCCTGGAAAATATGTAGTTCATTTGTTATTTTGCGGTCGACTTCGATGAGCAAAGATGATCGGTTAAAATGATCATGTCACTATAAGAAATTGGTGTAGAGTTATGTCAATGTGATTACTTTCACAATATAGGTATGCATGTGTAGCTATATATTTATGCAGTGATGATGTAACATATTGACCAAACAACGATCAGATTTTACGCGTCGGCTGTCAGCCGTCCTACTCCACGGTGGGTAAGTAAATCCTAAAAGGTCTCTTTTAAGTTAGCGGAGATTTAAACGAAGGTACAATTTTAGCGTTTTGTAGCATCAACGTAGTCCGCAACCAGACAGCCAAACATATGAAGCAAAGGGACCTTGTAATCCATCAATAACAAGGATGGATGTTCACCCCATAAAGTGGACGTCTGTGGCGTGGCTTCGGGCTGAGTAAGAAAATCCTAATGTAATGAAAATACCTGTGCATGTTTTAGAAAAACACCCATGCGACAGACATAAAAGGTAGTAAATTTGACAAATTTTTGAAGACAAAAGCGTTAAGTTTTTGAACGTTTTAAAAATTAAAAGCCGTCTGCAATCCACACTCAACGAACAAATGCAATACAACCTTCTTAAAAATGTTTTATATGGATATGTAAGCACGTATTCGGCATACTACTTCATGATGGTCCTTTTTGTAAAGCTTTTCATGGCAGGTTTTAATTAAAGACAAATGATATTGTTAAAAATATACTTTTTATTTGGACACGGTTTAAGAAAGAAAATCAATATCCTAGTTTATGCTCCATTCCATACTCTAACAACCGTAAAGCTTTATAATTAGCGTACGTTGTTCTCCAATCAGCAATCAATCATCCGTATACAATTGTCCCTTACCTAGCCTGATTCAAACACGAAAATGGTCCCTTCAAGGACTGAATTTGAAGAACGTTGGTCTTGGGAACTCTAACATCCTCCATGATTATCATTCCAGTACTGGAAGCCCTCAGACTACACTTGCCTTCAATTTTTGGAGCTGACAGTCCGCGAAAGTCTTTCTCAAGAATAAATCCACGTATTACATTGCTGTCATCTTTGGCCCAGATCACGAACACGTCTGCGATTGGACTATTAGTAATCCATGTCTTAGAACCTAATTAAATGCAAAAGCCAGAATTTCACTTCCGTATTATGCAAAGTAAGTTTTGGCTCCTCCGAGTTTTCGTGCAGCAAAAACCCATAAAGTCGCTTACCATTCAAAACAAAGTCATTTCCATCCGCTTTCACCCTCGTCTGCATGCCTCCAGGGTCAGACCCATGATTTGGCTCAGTGAGACCGAATGCCCCGACAAATTCGCCAGCGCCGAGCTTAGGTAGGTATTTCTTCTTCTGCTCCTCTGTTCCAAAGGTGAATATTGGATACATTACCAAACTGGATTGGACCGACAGTGCTGAGCGGTAAGACGAGTCCACCCTCTCAATTTCTCTTGTAATTAGACCATAACTTATACTCGAGACTGGGGGTTGATCTTTGTTGTACCTGCGTAACCGAAAGCATACTAAGAAATTGCTCAAGCCATTCACTGGGATTCCACAAATCCTGTAATTAATAATTGTGTAACGAACCCAAGTGTGCACCCCAGTAAACCCAATTCGCCCATTTCATTAAAGATCTCCCGGTGAAAAACTTCCTTTCGGTTGGCTTGCACAATTCTGGGTGCCAATTTACTCTGAGCATAGTCGCGAGTCATATCCCGAATTTTTCGCTCTTCCTCCGTCAGTAAATCTTCCAAATTCAAGGCATCCATTTTATTGAATGAAGACGCTTGTCTCTTTGCAATTAAATGTGTACTTGCAGGTGGACATTTTGCGTACAACTGACTAGCTCTTGACGCTACAAACCGTGATGTGCGAAACACCGACATTGTAGAACGTATAGAATGCACAGCTGGCACTAGTAATTATAATATTTCCAGCTCTTTCAGTCTTTCCAAGAGGATGCTGTAGAAAATTACACAATGAGCAACAATTGAACTCGAAAATTTATTCAATTTCCTCACAAAATACACGTTCAATTTTCAACGTATTGCCTTCTAAAAAATTAACGCGGAGAAAAGTTCAAGGCTGAAAATCTCATGATTTCGTCGCCTTTGACGTGCGCTCAAGTTGCTTCACAACTCACAAGACATGAAGACATGTCCAGGATGCGATTGTCATCATTATATTATAATTCCATATTAATGTAACTGCTGATTGCACAACCCGTCCAAAAAGAATCGAACCACAGATTCACTTCGCGTTCGTGCAATATGAGCAGGGAAGCACAACCACATGATCATCTTGTCACATCATCATTCAGGTCTCACCTCCAACGAAATGAGGAATACCATACCATGTGCTTTTCCATTCATCGTGTAATCTAGTATTTCAGCTCGTCCTGAGCATTTCAGCCACATTCATGTGAAGACTGGCGTATTCATACATGCTGGAATGACTGACAACAAGCAGCCACAGTTTTGAGAAATGTGTGCATGAGCAGTATTTGTATACGCTTATATTTAATAATATGTAAAACGTTCGGAAAAAGTAGTAGCACTTAACAGAGGTGACAGCGGTGTATGTAAAAGTCAAAGTCTTGACGAAGATTGCCAAGAAGATCCAAAGCAGACGATGCATGACATTACACTGTTAAAATTCAATGCTTAAATACTTTCGTGTACCTAATGCATACCGCATATCATTCATAATGCATGATGTCATTCCATGAGTACAATGAATTTTGATGTGTATTTTCGCATCAACAACACCGGAAGCAATGTTGAAATGGGATGCTTGAAAAAACTTTGACGGAAGAGTTGTTGGCACAACTTTTACCAACCCATATGAAACTCCATGACTTGTGTGTGTTGTAGTCTGAAAAAATGTGTTATTTTGTTCAGAAGCAACGGAAGGAAACAGGGTAAAAGAGTAAAGCACACTGCTGTTCTCACTCATCGTCAGATCTGTGGAGGCAATGCAGGAAGCTAGTTCCCTTACTCCATGATGCGAAGAGAGAATTGGAAAGGAATACGAAGCGGAAAGTCATGTATAGCGATGATATGCACACTTGGGATTTTAGGCATTCATAAAACCTCAACAATATATACCTACGTGATGATGTCGATTTACAAGTAGAAACACCAGCATCACAATGCATTTTTTGAGGCATGAAAAAAACGGCATTCCAAACCGACAACAGCATAATAGCATATCATAGCTTTATTAGCTCACAATGAGGTATAAAATACATGACTATGTAGCTGGAACTTGGAGAGAAGAGCAATAAGGGTCTGTCTATGCCCATACCTTATGTATATACGTTGAACGACTGTGTCGGGATGTTGAAGTTTCTGAGTTCTCTAGTAATGTGTTCTAGCCGATAAAAAAGTGAGTCTGGCAGACGGAGCGAGTTGTGAGGATGAATGGTAACTGTGTGAGAGTGAGCTGTGTGTAAGCTGACCACTTGGAAGGCAAGAATTGTTATTTCAATTGAAAAAACCACACACCTGTACAAACGTCGTCTCACCTGCAATGCAATCTAGTCTTGGTATATATCGTGTATTGGTTTAGTTTACCGTGGCGTTGTTCCCCTGTGCTTTTTTAAGCTTTACTCATCGCTGTGTGGATATTTCAGCAGGCTGAATCATCATCATATTATCGTAACAGTCAATCCGCGCCCCGTAGAAAACCCTTAACACTTTTTAGCATTTTTTAAGCATCAACATATAAAGCCCACTGTAAACACACGGGAGACGAGGAGCTGACAAAGTGCATACGAAAGATTTACCTAACAATAACAAGTCAACATAGCCCTCTAATATTTTTAGTGTACAAATCTTGGCATCTCACACTGTGCACATATACGTACGCACCCGTTATCCATGGGATGAGAGTTTGTTAGTCATCATTCACCAATCAGTCACTTCAAAGAACAAGGAGTAATCTAGGCGTAGTACTTGGAAGGTGTAAAACTCTGTTGATTCTCAACAAGCCGTGCGACGTTTGCCAGTTACTCATTTTAAAGTGATCTACAAAGCGTATTAATGTTAACTACACATTAACGTACGCGCCGGAGCTAGATCTCGTAATAGAAGTGAGAATGAACAATTTAGATCTTTCATGACGTCTTTTAGTAACGAATTAATTAAGCCGTATTATATTGACGTTAGAAAATACGATACGACACAAACGAACGTTTGAGTGGATAATACTTTATGCTACATAACTTCCTCGATTTGCATATATCTGCATTGGAAGAGGCTTCGGACTGTAGGTCTTGTAACATGTCCCGTTGACAAAGGGAAACTTATGAAAACAGCCGTGAAAGCCGGAGAAGTTAAATTGAAAGTGTTTTAAACAAGCATGACGTTGACAATAACGATGAGTTGGGGGCTGTGTGGTGCAGTGATACTGCTGCTATGTATTGAAAGCACAAGAAGCTATGACGGTAAGTGCGAAACAATGACTATCTTTGAGTGCAGCAAAGTGCTTGAATTTATTCATGTGTTGAAATGCTTATCTCACAATCAGTGGATACATGTGTGATCATTTTTATGCTGGTTTCACAGTCTACTGTGAGTATCCTCTGGTTGAGGATACCAATGCGATCCTCTCAGCCACCAGTAAACTTCCAGGACGAGGGGCTGACCAGGCTCGGATGTATTGTAAGCGGATTAAATGAACATTTCATGAAATTTAATGAGATTCTATGTACTCTCCAGTTTGTGTATTTATTTATTCCTACGAACATTCTTGATGTTTTGCATGCGACTTGTTGTGATGAACATTTATTCAAATGCGTGTGGAATGGATTTTATTGCACGCTCGTTTTCTTTTGTTTCGCTAAGTTTACGTTGACATTTTTAACCTAATAGATGGAAATGCGTGGACTGCTGGAAATTCTGATTTTGAGCAGTATATCCAAATTGATTTGGGGACTATTAAAAATATCACTAAAATTGAGACAAAGGGAAAGCCCCATTCCTTTGAGTTTGTGAGAGAGTATTCCATTTTGTATGCTGTTAATGAACTTGACTACTCCTACTACAAGGAGAATGATGGAAGTAACAAGGTATTGTTTTGTTTTATTTGCCTGATTTTGTTCCGCTCAGAATGTGCATGCTTATAAGTAATGCTTATCGTTCCTGTTGACTAAATTAAGTTATCGTTTGCACTTTGAATGTATAGTACTTTTTCTTTCGTGAATGGTGTCTTAATGCCCAGTGCAGCAATTTAATGCATCTGTATCAATTTCTCTTAATTATTTACACACTGTCATACTAAAATCATGATTTCTGTTCTGAAATCGTGACATTTCTCCATTCATAGTTAAATCCAGCACAACTGCCAAAGCCAGCACCTCTCTGGCATGGCAACCTGCTACTTCAGACTACTATCAGTCACTGTATATAAACCTTCATAAAGCTAAGAAAATTACAAAAATTGGGACGATGGGTTATGATGGAAGCTACGTTACCGAGTATAATGTGCAGTACAGCGATGATGGGGAGAATTGGATGAGTGCTTTTGGTGGAGGGGGCTTTGCTAACACTGAAGGGGCTTCTTCATACACCGATCCAGTTAGTGGAGAGGTAAATAACGATATCGGAATCTTTTTACTAACATACACTAAACGGCCGAGATAGGAAATACTCCAGACATTTCATAATTCACTTTTAGCCGCATAATATGCTTGCAAACCAAATCTGACAATCACCATGAATCTGTTAGTGAAATGACCTGTATTATGATTAGCTATTCAAAGGTAACTCGGACGGAAATAATATTCACAGCAACACCTTCCAAACCCCAATTATTGCTCAGTACATTCGCATCAATCCCACAAGATGGAGAGATCGAATTTCAATGAGAGTCGAGTTGTATGGATGCGATTATGGTAGGTGCATGCCCAATCATCAGCTTAAAGTTGGAAATCAACTAGATCATTAAATGCAAATAATTATTGGTCCACAGTGAGCGAAACACTTTCTTTCAATGGGACTTCCATTGTGTACCGAAATCTCACAAGGTATCCTATCAGGTCTCGTCGCGATGTCATCAACTTCCGCTTTAGAACAGCTTTGCCAGACGGTGTTCTCATCTACTCGAAAGGGACCCAAAGCGATTACTTCGCCCTGCAGCTGGTGGATAATCGCTTAGTTTTGAATCTCAACTTAGGTGAGCACAGCTTTATCTTTTTTTAAAAGGAAATATTCATATGAGCCGAGAGAACGTTGTACATTTGTAACTTATTCACGCAGGTTCCAACGTGATGACATCCGTTTCTGCAGGGTCTCTTTTGGATGACAACCTATGGCACGATGTCACCATCAATCGCTTCTTAAATCAAGTCAGCTTTACTGTCGATCGAGTCGAAGTGAAGGAGACAATCAAGGGAGACTTCCAACAAATGGATCTCGACAAAATAGTAAGTTTGTAACTGAAATTCATTTGCATACACCAAAGAAGTTGTGTGTAATAATTAATCAATTTTAAATGCTTTCAGCTATATATTGGAGCTGTCCCTAATCCAGACGAAGGTTTAATTATCGCCAAGAACTTTACAGGCTGCATAGAAAACTTTTATCTGAATGACACCAATGTAGTGTTCAATCTAAAAAATCCACCTTATGACGAGGAATGGAACACCTTTTACAAGAACTATACAATGTTCAATTGTCCCGAGTCGAATCTTGTTCCAATCACATTTTTACCTGGCAGCAGTCAGCGAACTTACGTGAAGCTGAAAGGTTACGAAGGTGTCCAGCGTTTGAACATCACCTTCGAGTTCAGAACGTACCAAGACTATGGGGTTATCGTGTATCATAAATTTACTTCCGTTGGATTCTTCAAGGTTGGACATACATACTAAAATATGCAAAATATGACAAGTATATAGACCTCGATTTGATTCAGCGCATACAAACACATTATTTTTCTTCATTTCAGATCTACTTGGAAAAGTCAAAACTCCTGGTTGAAATGGCCACCGATACCACACCAAGACTAATTTTAGACAACTTTCCCGATCAGTTCAATGACGGTTTGTGGCATCGAGTAATTTTCACCATAGGACAAAATATTATCACATTCTCCGTGGACGAAAGAGAAGTGAAAACTACGAGGCTTGTCAAGGTTTTTACTGGAGGACTTTATTATTTCGGAGGTACTGCAAAACATTGGCTTGTCGCATTTGTATACGCAGCAGTGATACAATATGGTATGCATAAATTTGAACTTTGTTCTGAAGGTCTTCCATCGTCGGTCGTGTTTGAAACGTCCGCAACAACCACCGTGTCCAATGTAAACTCCCCTTACGTGGGCTGTTTGCGGCAAATCTCTATTGACGGGAACTTTCACAATCCTACTGACTGGAAGGATAATTTCTGTTGCAAGGACACACTTCGGTTTGACAGTTGTCAAATGCTGGATCGTTGCAATCCCAATCCGTGTGAACATGGTTCAAAATGCAAGCAAACATCAACCGAATTCGATTGCGACTGCAGGTATATAAATGCATACATAATGCAATGTTGCAAGGTTATTCCTGCTTCTTTTGACCACATTATAACCTTTTAAACCTTCAGGGACACTGGCTACACAGGGGCTACATGTCACATGCCTTTGCATCCTCTTTCATGCCAGGTAATTACAGTTGTTTCCTTGTACTATAATGACCTTTTTTAAAATGAATTATTCCTTACTGCCTTGCATGCAAGTCCAGTAATTCCAAAATATCTGATTCTCTGCTATCCAGGCATACAGAAATGTTCATGGGGCCAGTCAAAAGTCAGAAGTGGTCATTGATGTTGATGGCTCCGGTCCATTACATCCTTTCCCAGTAACTTGTCAGTACTATCACGATGGTCAGACGCAAACACTTGTTCATCATATGAATGAGGAGCCCGTTCATGTAGACGGTTATGATTCCCCGGGGAGCTTTGTCCAGGTTATTACGTACGATGGAGACTTTCCTCAAATGGAGGCGGTTATCAACAGAAGTGCAGACTGCCGGCAGTACATCAAATACGAGTGCAAAAACTCTCGATTGTTTAACACACCAGGCAAGCTTCTACTCTTCACATTAATAGATCCATCAAGAATATATGAACGCGGATTAATTGAAGATAACCACAATTTTCTGCTGTTGCAGTAACAAATCCGGATATGTTTACCCCAAATACATGGTGGGTATCCCGACAAAATCAGCCAATGGATTACTGGTAATAATGAATGCCCACTTGCTCATCTGATCAATTATTTTAAATGGTCCAATTCACGGAGGGGATTTGATTAATGAACAGGGGAGACAGCTTGCCAGGATCCATGAAATGTGACTGCGGAATTTTGGAAACATGTGAAATGCCTGATAAATGGTGTAATTGCGACAGCGGGTTAGACACTTGGCTTAGTGATGAAGGCTATTTGACGGACATGCTGTATCTACCTGTTCGGGAAATACGAATTGGAGACACAGGGACCGTAGCGGATGAAAAGCAAGGGCGCTACACTCTCGGACCACTTGTCTGCTCTGGAGACAGTACGCCATTAATTAATCTCATAAACACCTACTTTATGATAGGTGTTTATACAGCACATTCAAAATGGAATACCTAATTTCTTGTTCCATTTGTTTTAGATTTATATGATAACGTAATCACATTCCGGCTGCCGGACGCTGCCCTAACTTTTCCAACACCAAATGACCTCTCACATAGTTGGGACATTTACTTTGAGTTTAGGACGACGACAACAAACGCTGTGATACTTCACAGTAAAGGAATAACAGACTACATCAAGGTGGAGATAATCAATGGAAACCTCATCAAATTTCAACTCGAGTCTGGATCCGGTCCGATGGGAGTCAATGTTCAAACCAGTGCTCAACTGAGTGATAATGAATGGCATTCAGTTCATGTAGAAAAGAACAGGAAGCAAGCAAGATTAGTTGTTGATGGTTCACATTCCTCAACGGTACAGCAACCGGCAGGTCAAGTGAGATCGATAGAATTAAATTCAGAGCTATACGTCGGCTCTGCTGTGGACAACCGAGATGGTTACGTAGGATGTATCAGAGCTCTTATGATTAATGGGATTATGATCAACATGAAACAAGCCGCTGAACTGCAAACGTATGGAGTAGGAATGGGATGTTTTGGCAAATGCGATTCCGGACCTTGTCAAAACAACGGTACTTGTGAAGAAGGTTATGATCACTACACTTGTGACTGTCGATTTACAGCTTTCAAGGGCCCAATTTGCGCTGATGGTAAGTTATCATGAATTATATCAGAAACTGGCACTCTCACTGATTGATTTATATTAATAATGCCACATTGAACTCTAAATTGTTACAGAAATTGGAATCAATCTCCAATCCAACTCCATGGTCAAGTATGAATTTCGTGGCTCATACAAATCTACAATTGCTGAAAAATTCCGAGTGGGATTCACTACTACAGAGCCAAGAGGTTTCCTTCTTGGCGTGTTTAGCAACAAAACTGGAGAATATCTTACTCTCATGGTGTCCAACAGTGGGCATTTGCGTCTCGTATTTGACTACGGTTTTGAAAGGCAAGAGCTCATATTCCCGGAGCAGAACTTTGCCACAGGACAATATCATGATGTACAAATTAGCCGCATGGATTCTGGAACGAAGCTTGTTATGAAGGTAACATAATCATTATAACGGTAATTATAGACCAATGTGAAAAAGGAGAAAAAGATAATTCTAATTTAAACCTTTTTAACACGCAACAGGTTGACAATTTCGAACCTCAAATATTCACGTTTGATGTCAAGAATTCTGCAGACGCTCAGTTTAACAACATCGAGTATTTGTACATTGGCAAAAACGAAACCATGAAAGAAGGCTTTGTGGGCTGCATTTCTCGTGTGGAATTTGATGACATTTACCCACTTAAATACTATTTCCAGGAGGATAGACCAAAGAACATTTATTCCTATCCAGGTATACATCACCTTCCACGTATTAAATATTTTAAATTGGCAAGGTGGAGGTTACACAGTGTTATCAAAATCAAAACCTTTTCTATGATCGTTTCAGAAACACTCGTCGAAGACTTTTGCAGCGTTGAGCCTTTCACTCATCCCATTGAAATTCCAGAGGTTCGCCCACCTCCAAAACTGGATGAAGAGAAAATTCGCCGAATATATCGTAACACCCAATCTGCCGTACTGGCGATTGTGCTTGCCATCCTATTTCTACTTATTGTCCT
>JAHZMW010002121.1:0-29380 GCA_027743745.1 Alloscopus bannaensis | reverse complement strand
GTTCAAAGGTCACCACCTCAGGTGGCAATCCAAAAGTAGGCATTTTCTCACCGGATTCGAGTTCCCCGCATCAAAATACACCAGTGTACCAATTTTCAGCCAAATATCTTTCACTCGCCCCCGCTACCATTAGGGGTCCGGTCGGCTGGGATATCACTGGTTGTAGTGTAGATAAAGAATTGCTGGATTTGTTCAAAAAAGACGAGTCTTATTACGTGAGTCATTTTCATTTCTTCAAAGTCATCAATTGACGGCACAGTAACTTTGCCCTGTGATACGAACGGATACTGGTAGATATCCTCCCCCAGGCAAAGCATGTCTGTTTTTAAAGTAACGATGTACATGAAACAAGTTTTAGGTCAAAAGATTCCATTTACACATTTACCCCGTGTGTTATAAAGGGAGAATACTAACCCTTCATTCCCGGAATAGCTCCAGTCATCAGTTGGTAAAAGATATGGTAGCAACGCTCAAGGGGCATTTGCGAGATGCATCTAGCTTTCTCCAACAAGTCTGCCAACCGAGTCACAGAGAAGTGCAATCAGTCTTAAACTTTGACCACTGGTTTTATTTTACTTTAATAAAAATGAAGGTTTCAGTTTAGCAAATCTTACAGCTCTCAATATCACCACCAGCCAATTTCCCGGTAGGTCCAAAATGAATACGGATGAATTTACCCTGTATTTTTTATAAAAAGAAAAGGAGTAACGTGGCACAATGTTTGTACATTTATTAGATGATCTTTTAAATTCCTATTGGTTATCAGTTTTGGAAACTTACGAAACGCGATGAGTTGTCATTACGCGTTGTTTTGGCATTTCCAAACGATTCCAATACAGGATTGGTTTGCACAATTTGATCTTCAAGAGATACCTAATACATACATACATAGCGTAACATTTTGCGTATATATTTTGATACTAAATGACAGCACGTTAGTTAGGTACCTTTTTTTCGGTCGACTTTTGCGATGCACCGACTTGAGCAAAGTATGCAATGACCTTCTTTGTGTTTTCTGTTTTTCCGGCACCAGACTCACCACTGAAAGTGAAAAGTATAAATTTAACAATTAGTCCATGTGCCGTTGGACAAACATTTTCAGTTAATGAAACTATACCCATCGTGCATGTATGTTGTACTTACGTAATCAGGATAGACTGGTTTTCCTTTGCTGAAATAGAGAAAGAAGCAATAATTTATTTCATGAAATTGGAATTGGGGCAGGCATTACAAATTGAATTTCATCGAATTTGTTATAAAAAACGCTCTCGGCTCGTCGTCACGCGTGGGTGTCAGGTATTATAATAAGAAGATTGTGTTAGGTGAAGTGAATTGGGTTCATCTATATATCCTTCATCATAACTTGACTACACGGGTTGCAATGATAAAGACCAATTCTACCGTGTATTTATGAACTTGGCACAGTGTCAAAATATTGCTAAAAGCTATTTCTGAAGAAGTTCCGGCAGTCAATCATCCACCCAGACCCAAAACCTCCCTAGGCATAGCTACTGTCGAATATACTGCTAGCTTGGGTATAAGAAGCACTTGCACATTCCACACCTCATCTACTATTCAATATACATTCCTAATAATTCCTATGCATGGTGCAAGTCAAGTGTAATATGATGTGTTGCGTTATTTTTGGACACACGAGAAAGGCAAAAAACTGAAAAGGCTGAGACTGTGAAAAAGGGGAAAGATAATGTGAGTTTTGTGCTCCTTTCATCCGGCTTTGGAACAGACGATACAGTTATACTACATAATGGTATTAAAACTTTAACAAAGCGGAGCAAAATCGTAACCCCGTTCTTGCCTAAAAAGGGCATGCTTGCGTCATGACGAAAGAACAAGGAAACGTGGCTCTCTCACCATTGATCATGTTTTGGTATGCTCCCTCTGCGATGGCAAAAATGTGAGGAGGCACTTCATTTCGCCTCTTATTCATGTAGATTTTCATGGCACGGACTGTGTAAATGGGGTAACGCTTGTAGGGATTGATGGCAACGCAAAAGAGTCCAGAGTAAGTCTACCAACAAGAGAGCAATATTCCAATATAATTCAGCATAAAGTATCGTTGCAAATTATATTTCATCTGTACTCTACTGAAAATTTCTCTTACATAAATAAGCTTGTTGTAGTAACGCTGCTTCAAATTGTGAAGAACAGAGCCTTCATTCAAGAAGGTCAAGTTAGACATGTCTTCCGTCATCTCATACTTTGGAGGATTCACTTGTTGAACCAAATCCTTTTTGAAAGCTTTTTCCTAAAGTACAATGAAGTACATTGTCAATTAAGTACAAAATTATACTTACCAAATGATCAAGGTAGAAATACCCAAATTCACTATTATAGCAAAGACAAAAATTCAACGTCGTACCTCATTCCTGGCAAACACAGTGACCAAATCCCCTTTCGTCCCACGAATCTCACCACGCCAAAAGCTGTCTTGGTCGTCGGGTACCCAGCATGCTGTCTTTGCGTCATAAGGCTGACTCTGGGCCTTCATTCGCATCTCCATTGACACGAACAAGTATTCCGTGGGATCGGGCTCCTCACCCGCTTTGAATTTTTGTTCAATAACCATTTTGCCACTGTATTTAACTAACTATTCAATCAGGTAACAAAATTAGTAAAAATACACGGATTTTATAGTGTGGTTTGTGAGAGAGGAAGGCCGTTGAAGGTTCCTTAACGAGATGAACAACCCTTGAACAGTCCTGCAATGTGATAGAGACAAAACGTAACCGTTATTAGCAACAATGAAAAATTGTGTAATTCTCAATTGTGCGGAAAAGAATTTGTTCCGCTTTTTCTCATGGATCTTACGTTCGAAAGCTGTTCTGCCGACCCAGCCAAGCTTTCGACTAGACTCAGATCGGCACTGGAACTTTGGGAGGAGGCTCACAACCCAAGGGAAAAAAATCATCCACTGTATTAGGAGCAAGGATATGAAATTATGAGCAGCGCTGCAATATACAGCGTGTGAAGCGTGAAGACGTGAAAGATATGATGACTAAGCGTGAGGCGCCGGTGGAAGCGTGCCAAGTTGATGAAATGTATGCATAACAAGCGACATGCGCCTGTTAAAAATTTTCAAAGCACTAATCATAGTAGTAGGCAAGTCATCATAATCATTCAAGAAATATATTGGACACGCCAGTTTCTTGGTAGTAAGGTTGGAAAATTGGAATTATATAGAATATTATACGGGCTTTCACTCGAAAGCATGTACGTCTAAAACGCATACAAACTTAATATTACCCAAGCGGACTGCCACCACACATTGCATCTAATCACAGCCATGATGAGCTTCAAGGAGAATAGTCTACGGGCAGATACAGAAAATGTGTGGAAATGGATGATGGATACTCCCAAATGCCAGCCGCGGAAACTCTAGGAATTCGTAAAAAAAAGAGTTTGAAAGCGAAGCTAAATATGTAAGCAGCTCATTTAGCCATGCTCACGCCAATGCCTCATATTTTTTGTAGTTTCAAGCACAGAAATAAACAAGTTCCAGATAAAAGGGTGGTGGAAAGACAAGGAGTAATATCCGAAACATTGAAATGCGAAAGCTTTCAAGTGCTATGAATCCTTTTTCAAGTTGCTCTACCACCACCAGAAAGTTTCACGTTAGCCTTCCAACCGAGAAAATCTTGTTACAATAGGAGTAGCAGCACAGAAATAATGAAAATGGAGCAGTCCTTTTTTGAAGAACTCGCCCATTTTTATTGTAGACAAAATAACTCACGGTTCGTAGTTATTTTTGTTCTCTCATCGACAGGAAGCCGGTTCTCCCATTTTACTTTGAATGCTTTCGAGCACATTGTACTTATGCATCTCCAAAGTGCAACATGTGATGATATAAGATGTGATACAGTTATGAGTTTTGCTTTAGTACTTTGAAAAATGTTAATGTCCTAACATTTCTTACATTTTAAGCATTGTGACAAAACTAATACGTGCCAACCCAAAAATCGCATTCTTGTGCTGCATTTTCTTGTACTAATTTTTTTTAGCTCAAATGAATGATTAATCAAATGATCCGGCATTAAAAATCTTCCCTAAATTGTCATATTTTAAAGAGATCAACACAATACTGCTTTCGCCTGGCTATTCTCGACCAATTAACAGTAATCAATGGACCAGCCATTGTTGATTAGAATAAAATTTAACTTTGAAGTTGACTTCCTCCGCTGAAAAACTGTAAAGTGGTCATTAAGAACGCTTAAATTGGCAAAAATTTATTGAAGGTACAGTTTTGATGAATCCCCTTCGTATAGATTTTATCTAAGATAGATAAATGAGTTAGAGTTAACAATTCTATATAACATCTGCGCAAAAAGAGATGATGTTCCTATTCATCCATCATAAATACCATACAACAACGTTCTATCCGACGCGTTTGTCTTTGTTGCTTCATCAGACGCGTCTCCATTCTCCATTGCTTCACTATTCCTCCGTGAAGGCTCATAAAGCTGAACTGTGCATTTGCGGGAATTGAAGCTTCCCAGTTTATCGTGGACCTCCTTGTTTTCCTACTTTTGCTTCGGGAAGTAAAGGTAGCACCTAAAAGAAGCTTTGTTATGGTTGTCACACTGGTTAAAAAGTGGAGTATAATTTGTAGTTATAATTTTATTCTAAGCAGTAAGGAACTTTTATACCGAATTATTAGTTTACAACTACCTTCCGTACGGTTGTGTAGAATGTGGTGACTCTGAAGATACGAGAAATCAGATTTTAAAAAATTCGATTTTTGCAAGTCAAAGTAATCGATTGTTGTAAATGGCAGCCAACGGGGTTGAAAGAATGGAGACAAACGCCAGTGGGCGAGGTGGAAGCATGTCACCAGAATTCTTTGGTCGCAGCGATGAAGAGGTTGAGGAGACGGTGACGATGACTCCACGGGAGCTGCTAAATAGACTTCAAACGGTATGCGATTTCTTTACCTATGTATTTACAGTACTAATGACTAATTATTATCCAGCAAACGACAACTGATGGTAATGATTTTGGATGTTAGGCGTGGATGAATGAAAGACTAGCGCCTGATGTGTTACCACCCCAAAGTGAAGAAGTTGAGTGCATGATGGAGCTTTTGAGGAATATGGAGCAAAACATGACCAAGTTGGAAAAGAAAGATTTACGAATGGGAGTCCACAAAATGGAGGTTTGTTTATTTATGTATTTACTTAATTATTAAATCCCTGGGTAGGTTTATACTTTCAACTTTTACGGTATTTTGGGCTAATAATAGTCTCGAGTGACACGTGATTATAAAAGTTTCCAGCGGCGCGGCGACTCTGGATAAGGGTCGTACTTGAAAGTAGATACCGACGTCTACGATACGATTGCTTTCTTATTTAGCGTCTGGCTATTTTGGAAATGTTTCGAGAATCTGGGATCTGGTAATGGTTGTAATTGGTGGGTGTAATTGTAATTGTTTTGTTGTTGCAGCTGGACAGAATAAGATATTTGATATCCAGTTACTTTAGAATTCGACTTGCGAAAATTCAGGAGTACTGTTGGGATTTACAAGAGAAAGAGAACAAACGGGAAAGTAATTCGTCGTCAGTAATGTCGCCTGAAGAGTTGAAATTCCTGAAAGAGTACGTAGCAGTTACCTATGCATTCCATTCCGTAGTAAATGAATACTATTAAAATATCTGTTTAATTCACAGAAAATGGATTTTTATGGATTTCAGGTACATTGAACAGATCGAGTCACATCTGAAAAATTTGGGAGTGCAGCATATGCCAAGAACCATGCAAAATTTGGAAGCAACCAAAATGTCGACGACACCCAACCTAGACGCGTTTGTATTTTTGCGAGTGAATCAAGAGTCCACTATTGTTGTCGATGACGCTGAAGGAAGGTGAATATTATTACAAATTCTAAAACTGTTATTATGCTAGAATAAGACCTGACATGCAGTGGTGAAATGAAGTGAGTAATGACACATTTATTTCCATTTTGCAGAGAAGAGGAAGTGAGTCTAGAAGCTGGCTCTCAACACATTATTCGATATCGACCTGTTGCAAAATTAGTACCTACTGGATCTGTTGAACTAGTGTAAATAATTCATCCACACACACATTTAAATAAGAGAGTGTGATATCGAAAAATCTCATTTTCGAGTATAAATGATGAACCTGTCACATGCAATATGCATGATGTGAACAGGTAGATGGGCTACAATTCGGTGTTGTCGTGATAATTTTCGTACTTTTATTTTCAGCAAGCACTTTTGCTGCGCAATGTATACAATAAGTAATAATATGGAATTGTAGTAAATACATAATAAATTACTAAACGTGTTGAAAACATAAGTATGCATACCTATGCATCCAATCCAAATGCACTTCATCGGGATTCTGGAAGAGTAAAGAATGCTTTTATTTACGATTGGTGATTCGGTAGGTATAAGAAATTCTCATGTCGCAGATTTTTAGGCCCTTTTGGACGGATGCTCGTTGTATATTTGTATATGTATTCATGCGTGTATTACATGTAATATGTAAGTATGTATGACAAACTATCAGCATGTAACAATGATTCAATGTAAACATGATTTCCAAGATTCTACTTGCTTGACTCATCACACTTCACCTTCACAAGTACACTCAGCGCAAGTGTGTGAATTATAAAGTGGCAAATTTGCTCATTGTCACTCCGGCGCTACTGCTGCTGGTCAAGTTTGTCATTCAATTCTCTGTAGAAGGAGTGCGGCTTGCTCTTCCAATACCATAAGCCCTACCAGCGAACTAGGTTCCATGTTGCCTCAGTTCTGCGAAATGAATAGCTTCGTAAAGATTTTCAGGACATAGAAGGTCACTGAGACAGACGTCACTTGTATGGTTCATCAACATTAAAATGCATACATAAGTATATAAGTGTATCATTATTGCTATTTTTGTTCCAGTCCGGATTTGCTACCAGAACTCATATATTATTGTAAAACCGCGCAGACACAGTTCTGTAGAAATCATTCACAAAACTGTGTTGCAGTTTACTAAAAATGGATCTTAGAGTCCTTTGCATTGTTCTTTTGGTATCTCCTTTGTGTGTTCATGGGTGGGATTTCTTCGGTTTATTTAAGAAAAGCGATCCGACTACTACAACTGTTTCTCCGCCTACCATGTCTCCAACAACCGTATCTAGTAAGTGCATGCGCTTTAAAACATTGTTGTATATTGTACTTTCTTCTGGAGAATTTACGTCGAGTTTTGTTTGTACTCCGACTTACCCGATTTCGTTCAATTAACAATGACGATTTTCAATATTTTTAACAGCAGTGACAACTACTCAAAGTAACGGTGCTTGCTGGTGGACACAATGCGGTTAGTCGTACTAAACTGTTGTTTTAAATATCGCGTGATATTCATACGTGCCTTCAGTCGGCAAACTTGTAGCGTATTCTTAATGGCGAGGCTTGTGATATATTTGTTTAAAGATCAGTTGTCAGTCGCATTATGATTTTGCAATGTATTCAATCAATAGGTACAAGGTGCACCGCTACCGCTTCAGTACACGACTTCAGTAGTGTGAACTGTAATCCTGGACAGTACAAGTTTAGATGCTGTGCTTCGTAGGTCAACTAGCCTCCACCTTCAGGTAATTTATTCATTTTAAGACTCAATTATCAATATTTTTTCAAATCCAGCTTTCTAAAATCTTTTTGGTAAATATCTCCTCGTAGGTAACAAAACAATTGAACAGGCCGATGACACTACTACCAGTGACTATCGCTTCTGAACTATTGTTGCAGTAGAAATTTTGATTATCTTATGCACATGTTTGAAAAGCACTTTCTCACGCTTAGTATATCTACTTACCTCCTGTGTCAAATTCACGGGAAAAGATTATGTAGATTTAAAACCTTATTTAAATCTTATGTAAAAAACTTAGATTTATGTTATGAATAAATATTTAATTGCTCAAATGTTAAATAGACGCTTTGAGTATGGTTAACACGGTATGTCGAGCCAGAATTCTGGTTTTATATGCGTTCAATTAATTTTATGTGAGTGGCATGGTCAAGATCCAGTAAAATAAGTTCAATACTAGTAATTTTATCAACAAGCACCGAGTCTGTGTGCATTTTTCTATTTCTCAACTTCGTGAACTTTGAACTGCACAATCAGTAATAAATGGTACATTACCACCGAGTAGTGCTGATCGAGTGACTCGGAATCATTTGCAATTGACTCTGCTGGGAATAAAATCATGCTTCACCTCCTTCAACTATACCAACAGCACTCGTATATATATAGTCAGTATTTATGATACAGTCATAAATTCTTATTTTACAAATGTAACACATATATTTACTATTTGCGCAGTCTTTGATATAATGCTGGATTAAATGTTGGACATGTAAATTGACAATTATAATGTATACTAGTAAATTGCGATGTAGTGAAATAAACCGCATCATGGCATAACAAGATATGTCATTATGTTTGTTTTCTCGCAAATATATGTATCGCCTTACCCCACTCGTAAATTAATAATACTGGTCCTGCAATTCCTGAATTTGCTTTACTTTTTCATATTGTTTTTAAGTTACAAAAGTACTGATGATTCACTATGGTGTACAGTTTCAGCTTGCTTTATAGCACGCAAACACCCGAAACTGTTGGGCTGACCGCTACAGGTCCGCTTGTTGAAATATGTAACTTTCATTCTTCTTTGAATGATATTAGTTGTTAGCCCGTAACTGTTGTAATTGTAGTTGTTGTAATGTAGAAAGCTTTAGATTACTATTTTTCGATGATACAGTGCTTTATGCATCCACAGAAATCAGATGAAATTACAATCGTCATTGTGCTGAAGGCTGTATTAGGAAACTTACTAGGCGAGATAACACTACTTTTTGTGTTGCGTTTACTATTAAGGCACCTACTTCCTTTGAGACTGCTGTGTTATTGTTGCTTAATAATGACCACGTTATCAATCAAAACGGATGAATAATACAATAAAGCTCTGCATCAAGTGGAAAGCTGAATGCGGACAGGCTTCGCTTGCAATTCATGTGCATACTTCACGTAGTAATGCAAGATAACACCTGTCATCTCCCCTGCTCGGAAGATGAGGTACATGTTCAGCAATCTCAGATGTTTATTCAAATACTCACTCAAAAGAAGTGTAAATAAACTTATTCAAATGCGACAAAGGAGTTCATGATCACATCTTTCTATTATACCGAGTCCTAATGTATTCACACCTCCCAGAGTGGTCGCTTCCCAAGAGACTGAAAACATCTTGAGTGGTAAAATGAGATAAAAATCGCGAAATCACACACCCCGCTTGAGTTACCCTGTTGAAGGGTTAAGTTATGTGAGATGTCATAATATCTCATTCCGTAACTTTTTTGAGAGAGAAAGTCCATCTCACATATTTACGTTTTAAAACGCTTTAATGCAGACACACGCGCACCGTATCCGGTTGATGGACCCCGTACCATGCTTTTTCTTAACGTTCAAGTGCTTCAAATCTAGGGTACATAATATTAATTAAATATCTAACTACTACTTGGGACTCATTTTGTCGGTACAATATTTTTGAAATTTTCAAAAAGGACGTATGTATCTATTTCTAACAGCTAAAATGTTTCATTTTTCTGAAATCTGCCAACTTGATTTGAAATTGACTCCTTTCAACTTGATTGTCGGTTTTGTTGAATGCCATAATTATATGAAAAGAGCTTCTCTACAAGTGGGAAAACAGTTTTAATCAAATAAACACAAAAGTTAAACACCAATTTGACGGAACATTGGCTGTGAATGATTTACATGAGCTACAAGCAGAAGAACTTGCATTACGCGTATTTACTTGGCACGACACTCTGGCAAAGCAATGGCATAATAGCTCATTAGCATAACTAAGAAAGTAAAAAAAAGTTAGAAGAAGTGAGTTGGGAAAAGAAAATGAATCTCACATGAGTAGACCGCCTGCCGAGGCCACCCTTCAGTCATCCTGAAGAAAGTACGAAAAAATGGTCGGCGACTCTTTGAGGTCACTCAAAGGCTGACTGTGATATAGCGCTTTTTGGTGGTTGGGAGGTCAACGTAGGTCAACTCCCGCACTCCAGGTGCTTCTTGTAACTGTCTGTGGTTGAGCTCCAACTGCAGTTTCCAATAGGTTCCAGCATGCATCTTGTCTTTCGATGGACTCTCTGTGTATGAATTCAATCGGAATGTATTTCATGACCGTTTTTTCCGTGGGGTTTGGAAGAGTTTTCTAGAAATACACATTTTCAACATTGTACTTGTAATTCCTAGTAATATCTTTCTCACAGGCAATGTATTAGTATGTTTTTATGTACAATATAATGGATTATTAAATAAGAGTGTCATAATGCCCCATAATGGAGTTTGCAAAACGACAATTTTTAATGAGCTGTTTTCTAACACAAACAATTTTCATTCCATAGTTTAAATAAAATACAAATATACGGACATAAACTGTGTGCCGGTTTTTACATCGGACAGGAAGTGAAATCAGCGTGAAGTATGGAATAAAATTCCCCACTTCCCAACACTTCATTATTTGAACGAGTTGCAACATCAATGGCAGACGCAATAGAGTCGTGTTGTGGGTCTCACTTTAGAATTGAATTTCTTGCAATTTTGAATAGGTTTGTGCCTCTGCCGTTTACGTAAGTTATTATTAGTTGTATCACAACAGTCATCAGCAATTTACCCTGCTGTCATTTTTCCTATTGACGCAAACGTGTATTGGCTGAGTTGGCGAATTTTCCGTCTTCCCCTTGACGTAAACCTAAAATTTTTATGATTACCTCTGCTCTCGGCTGGAGACCTCTTGTAAAATCCTCGGCTCGATCATCAAATTAGATATTTTGTACACCTGCACGTGATGTGAAGAAAGCTGCTGTACCAACATACCACGGGTAAGATAAACCCAACCCAAAATAACGATGTGTTCACGATAAAAATTGAAACAAACGATATTCTCGTAGAAATGGCATGGCTTTGAGTCCTGAGGTTTAAAGAAAATTGCCATGCGCTCCGCCACCATCGTATTGAAATTTGTTCGTGTTGAAATTGACGAGAACACTTTTTGGTTAGGTATTCACCTGCTCATGGTATAATAATAAAAAAACTGTTCTTGCTGACAATAACATTTGACTCGTTATTTCTCCCCTCCCTAGCCCAACCAATAGGGCATAATATCTCGCAAAATCAGTACTGCAAAAAATATTTTCCTTTTATGACAGATAAGGAAAAGACAGAATCGAGATGCTATTATTATTGCCATTCCTTTGGTATCCATTTATCCCCCACAGAGTTGTAATGAAGTGAAGTAGTTTAACCGTAGCTTCATGAATTTGCTATTTATTACGTTGTGCCTATTTCATTTGGTCACGTCATAATACAAACACCACAAAAACTTTCCTCGTCTTTTTTTTGGTACTGTAATATATTTCTATTTAAAATGTAAGTGAGATGATGCATTATATGAAATGTCAGCATGTTACGCCTGGTTGACTGCATTGGAGTGGAGTAGAGATACAAGCAGTGAACCGTTCCCTCGTAATTGTTTTCGTTTACCTTGCCTTCATGAAATGGATAGGTGAAACCCCTTCTAAGCTTGCCAGACATTCCGACTCCAAAACATCGTTATTTACATAGACTACCCCCAGAGAAAATAAGACTTTGACCAAATTGAATTCATTACTCTAAAGTTGCTGCTAGATTTCTCTGGCTTGAACTTAGTATACAGACAAAAAAGAGTTGTCGAGGTCGATACATTTTTAAAAGATGTCAATGTTTTAAAAGTCTACATGTAGATTGGATGAATCCCCATACGAATTCAAATTTTTGTTGAAAAATAGTCGTATAGCGTTTGTTTAATACAGCTCCGAGATTTCGTCGGTTTATCAAAAATCAGTATACACAAAAAAGTCAAACTAATCATTTTGCAACCTGTAAACAATGGTAGCAAACATCTCTACGTAATAATGATGGTTGTGTGAATCGTGTTTCATCACTGCGTGTCCAACATGAACAAATACGAATAAAGGAGTATCGTATAAATTTCTTGATAACTAGACACAAATCGTTATATCGTCGTCCTCTACAAAACGCAGAACTAATTCATTTTCGGGTGTAAAATGTAAATAGGCGATTTTTTCAAAAAAAATCTCAAGTTGACAACTTTTCTGAACTATGCAATTAATGTGTAGCTACATCACATGCTAGCGGCAGACATAAACATAACAGTGCAGGCAAAAATAATGCAGCTTCAATCAACAACCCTTCCGTACTTTTTTCAAACTTCGTTTACTTGAAGAATCAGCCGACTTTTACCCTCCCAAAATTACATTTTAAAAGGAGCCATGAAACAAGTATGAAAAATCTCAGCCGCACGCAGAAAACTTGCATGCCATGGTTGATAATAATCTGTACTTTTTTTAGTTTAGTTTTGGCTGCGAATAGCACAAACATCGTTAGTTTTACAATGTATTGTATGTACGTGAAAATGATTTTGAAAATAGGATCCTAGCATAGATTTACAGTTTCCCTTTAAACTGAGCAGCGCTCAAACAACTGCTCACTGCAGTTTCACAGGCGGCCGGCCCAGAAGCAGGGCACCCTATGAAGTCTCTTATTTGTAGTTCCATTGACAAACGAAACTGCGATCAGCGTATCTAATTAACCCTGTGAACAGAAAAAGCAGCCACCTTTCACGATTTTATACTCTTTTGCTTTTTCTATTCATCTCGTCGGGGGAACACTTTTCTGATATTCTTAGAGGGTACTTGTACACTCCCAATGTACACTTTCCGTATTCGCATTCATTTTGTGCTTACTCTCGTATTCAGAACACATCAATGTAGTAGAGATAACGCATACGTTCATACGGAAATAAGTATGCGCACAAGTTAGTCATATATGGCTTATCCTTTTATTCGGATGCAGATGAATTTAAGCTTGTGCCCTTCGTAAAAAGCGTTTTGAGAAAAAAAAAATTGTCCGGTAGAAAATTCAGCATGACGGACACGGTTCCGATTTCTCAATTCCCTTTTCCCCAATGGAGAGACCCGGGCACAATGATCGTACTTTTTGGAAAAGTTTTGTAGTTACTGCAGCTTCCAGATGTCGCGAGCCGTTTTAGCCCATGAAAATGTGCATAAGTGGAATCACAACGGATCTTATTTTATGCTGCAGAACATGTGGATATGTTCATCAGACACAGATCAGATACTTTTTGAATGCCGAGTGGATGCCAAATGAACACACGCTCGTCGTACTATAGACGAGAGATGAAAATGTGGGATGAATGTAGCAATAATGATAGTTTGTCCACAAAAGGAAATCTCAGCGCAAGTATTAAATACATTTACGTGGTAAAATAGCTTTTCCCAAGACAGCCGTGACGAAATATTCAAAAATCGCCCTTTTCCATATATTATTGATCATTTGACAGTAAACCTAGTGAAGCACATGCAGTGTGTAAAGCATAATTCAAGAGTCAGAAGAGAGAGCTGCTCTTTTGTGTTTCAAACTTACAACGGAGACTCACACACGTGATGCATTTTTGGGAATATGAAATGTGAAAGCGGAGGTTGCAAATGTAGCTGAAAATCATTAAAACGGGATCTCCTTAAACTGTGTTAACCCTGGGTTTAGCAACTGATGCGATAAGTCGTAAGTACTCCGGATTTCAGTTTTTATTTATCAACCAAAACGGGTATTGTTTTCATTACTGTAATCTCACGTTGCCCCAAACTTTCATTTTAATTGACGTATGTACCATATGAAACGCTTGCTCTTCAGATACAAACTAGGGGCGGTCTTATGAGTAAAATAATCGTAAAAGACTCTTTGCAATCCTTGCTGTGTGTATTTTTTAATACAAAAAGATGAAAAGTCCCACAATAGTTTACTCACATTAATCAAGTCAAACTTGATAAAATGGGAGTGAAAAGCAATACCTGCAGATGCTAGCAGATAAAGTGTACAAAATGGCACATTGGTGGGACTTAAACTGCTCAGCAGTTCTTTACAGTCGCTTTTATTTGTGAAGCGTATCAAATCCTTTTTTACAAGAATAGAACGGGTAAACGTAATAAACCTTTCGTTTCTAGAATGCTTTCTTGCAATATAGGTAGGTAAAGATATACCGACATATATTGTATATTTATGCCACCTTAGAGTTGTGCACTCGCTTTCAACTTTCTATTCCGTGAACGTATCCATAATACGAGTTGTCGGATATGAACATTTGGCAGTGCACAAAAATATCTAGATAAATAGACATGCCTTTCTGCTACCTCACCTGATGATTTTAATTGTAAAGATGAACAAGGATAAAGCAGGCATTTTTGTGACTTTACTTCTTCTCTCTTAACGGCAATACCGTAACAAGTAACGACTGCTAAGTAAGTATAGAAAATCCAGGTCTGACTAGGCGGATATAATCAGTCAAAAGATTTGGAAATGCATATTTCACTCCAATCATACTACCGTAAATACATTTAATCACAGATCTGCCGGAACGTTATGCTTGCATTAGGTAATACCTATGTGAAAAAGGTGCAATGTAAAACTTTTTTGATTCTTGTTTAAATATTCATTTGCTGCGAAACAAAAAAAAACTCGTTGTACTCAAGCTACTCCTCTACAAAGATAATGAAAATTTAAAGGCGACGGAAAGGTGTAGAGTGATGACGGGATTTGTGATTTTTTGTAGACATGGTCAATTTCATTTATACACGGTTGTACCTCTACCAACAACACCCATACCTACTAAATAGCAACAATTCTCAAAAAAGCAGTTCACAAAATGGTTACCTAACATCATCTTTCAGTGATTCGTTATGTTGCTTTAGGGTTATAAGAGCTAACTGAACTGCTCCTCTGTGGATATATCATGTACACTGCAGATGACTGACTCTCTGCTGCGAGGCTTTATTGAGTGTTAGTTATGATTACACATAAGAGCTACAGACGCAAGGAAAGGACTAATTTGGTGTAGAAAATTTTGCGTAAACTTGTTATATTTGGTTGAGACATGGTTTCACATTTGCTTCTGTTCACGGGGGAATTAGTTACTGCTGTGAGAGATGAGGGTTCTCAGGAGTGCGTAGCTGAATGCTTCATTATCAGCTTGGCTACGAATATTAGCGAATGCCTTTTTCAACAAATACGAATCTGCCGTGCCAACTTTGTCTTGTCCGTCAAATCATATTTTTCCGTAAATCATACGGGACTAATCAGTTTAATCACGGAGTATACAAATGTAATCTCAAAATTGCCAAGCCAGAGTCACGAGTCTCGCTTCTCTGGAGGAATTATCATCATTACAGAGGCATCTTAAACATTGGCCATGGTCATTTTGTCAATTAACTTCACCAGACAATCATTCGATACAAGTGCTTTTAGTAAATTAATCACGTTGTTGCGTCAATAGTTCAAGCTTTCTAAACTGTGACCGAGATATGATTATGCTCTGTCTACAATAATTTTTTCCGGTTGCTGGTGAATTTTCACCGGAAAACGTGCCATGATACCACAAATTATCATAGCATCAAGTATTATCTAATTTACAAAGACGAAAATCAGTCAAAACAACTCAGACCAACAGTCCATGAAATAAGCTAAAGCTAATCTCCGCAACACACCCCATTCAAGCGGATAATACGCTCGAAGTCATTTCAAGTCTTAAGTTACAAGTAAAGCAAACTCAAAAAGACCTCACCGGGTGAGGTGGTCAAAGTGATGACAGAACTAGGTTGTAAATCTCAACATGAATTTGTGAATGTGGATTTTATTCGTGTCCATTCACTGTCGTTGTATCACAGGGGCAAAACATTGTAAGGAACGACAAGCAATTGACGAGATGCTGACTAGAGTAAACGTTTCATAGTATTACTAGGACCAGCGCGTGGGTGGTATCGATATCCCACTTTTGTGGGTCGTCATGTTGTTCATTTTTTACTCTCTTTAAAAGCCGCATCCCTTTCTTTGCTGCTGGACACTGTCCACAAAAACCGGACGGTCGCACAATGACAAATCGATTTTGTTTTGTAGCAAATGCAAAATAAAACGTGAACCACTGCGAATGGCATTGAGAAAAACTCTACGACAAAGTCGTCGGTAGAGTCGTATCTGACTTTTTGAGTGAAATGTGAATTGAAAATGAATACGAAATCCCTCAATTAAACAACTGAGAGCTTGTGGATAATGGTACAAGTAATGGGACAGATGGAAATCGTAAAATTGATACAAGGCACTTTATTGTACATACGAATGTAAAGGAATACCTTTAGGAATGTGAAGTTAGCTTTTTGCGGTATTCACACTCATTGTCATAATTTACTTTTGAGTACATTACATATGTACCTCTTTCTTTACAAATATGTAAGGTGTGTGCATTGAAAGAGGAGCCTACTGTTCTTTGACTTTTCGGAAGTTTTTATGCAGTGTGTATGAGAAAGAGAGAGAGAGAGTAATAATTAAGGCGATATTGTAAAAGGAACACCCTTAGGTCAAAAGGCACCGCAAGTGTCAACAATTACAGCCCCAAATCAAGACTGTCAATGACGTCGGCTCTTTGAGGAAGCATGGAGGTCTGACTTCACAATGCCCCATACACCATTCTTAGTACACTACATCATTGCTTCTCGCACCACCCGTTCATCCCTATTCACCTTAAGCGATATTAAGCAGGAGGTTTCCTCTCTTGGATGAATGAAAGAATACAAAACTGTGACACGACTGTGCATGGTTATGAAATATATGCACAAGGGCCAGGTCTTTTGAACAAAAAAACGGGGAGAATCAAGTTGACTTTTTTTTTGCTTTTTTCCTGGATATTCTTGCTTCTTTAAAACTCTAGCTTTTCCACGAAAAAGTTTTTGACGACAAACACAACGCTATTTTAGAGATGAACACGGGCTGCACACTTGATAAAGTGTAGAGGCTTACGAATTTGTGTAGACTTTAGATATTAAGCAAATTTGGCATAGATTCGGTATGCAAAGAAACAGGGTACGCTACACAAGTCACGGTGAATTTTTCGTATGTCTTGGAAGGAAAGTGTGGAACATTGTTTGTGAGCATCTCGGCTGAAGCGAGCACACCAATGTGTGGCCAATAACTATTTGTATTGAATGTGAATGCTCAATTGAAGATCAAAGGGGACCACCGGTGCTGCAATGAAACCGATATGTTAAACAACCCGAAGGATTTTCAATGACTGAAGTATTTTCAATAGCTTTTAATGCATAAAGGGAACATTGAGCTGTAACAATGAGCTTCGCGAGTAAGGCATGCATGAATTCATAGAACTGATACTCACACAATACTCATGTAGATGTGTCGCTTATTGTGCGCGTATTTGTGTGATCACAGGGAACACCATATCCGTACGACTATATGAACCAGGAAAACATCATCTGACGTTGCCAAAAAGAGATCCCTGTGAATAGCTCTTTTCCGTCGCCGGTTTGGTGGGTCTCACATTATTTCATCTTGTTGAAATGTGATTTGATAGTGAGCCATTCTTCTCGCGCAGTACTTTGCCGTGTTGTACACATGTATTTTCTGACAATTATGTTCATTTTGTGAAATGCACGTCAGTGTATATTGAGTGGTGAATTGACATGACGTGGACACCGCCTCCAATCAAGGCATAATGAAAGTGACGGGATGAGTCTTGAAATGAAAAGCGAGTTACATCATGACACATACCAGACTTGACATGGAAGAATGTCACTGCTCACATACTACTGACGATGGTTCTCCACGACTTGTGGATTTTGAACGAAAAACGTAGTCTGCTTTTGCCAAAGATATTAGAAATTATTTGATAAAACTTTCTTTTACCTAAGGCATTCGCTATAAACGTTTGAGCACTTACATGTGTATATAATTAAACCTCAGTTAACTTGTACCTCTTTGAGAAACACTCGTCTCCCCAATTTTGACTTGTGTCATCTGTATATAAATACAAAGCGCAAATACGGCCAAGTCAATGTCCGTTTAAAGTCAAAGTATTTTTTTTTTAATTTCAGAGGTGAAGTTCCCAGGATTTTTTTTCAGACAATACGGGCGGACCTATCTAACAGAAGAAAAGTGTCCTGCATAACTATATGATACTAATTGGGCTTTGCAGTCAGATAATCGGGTTGTGTACGTAACATCACGTGGGAACAGGAAAGGACAAGGATGTAAGAAGTAATATGGATCCTGCATGATTGAGTTATAACACACACCCAAAGAAGTTGGGTTTGTGTTTTTGTTTTTGTTTCTTCCTCCATGGGAAAGGAGGACAATTTTTACAGGAATGTACGTAGTTTTTCAATGTCCGCTGCCATTGTCTCAGAAGATGTTCTGCTTGACAATCAGTCCACCGTGTGCAAAGCTTGACCAATTAACAAAGCCACAATACGTTCATGATCTTGCATCTCAAGGAAGCATCCAGCTAGGTGCTCGGTCATGTATTTCTTTTAATAATTTACGATTATCCAGAATTCTCGTCTCCGTTCCGTTCCTTCACACCCTCGTTGTCCTTGTCCAAATGATGAATTTCGGTGGAGGAGGCAGTTCTCATTCACCGATTACCATACTTCACTCCCGCATTATTTGTAGCCATTCGTTGCACCGCAAGATAACTTCCTCAAACTGGGTGCTTGATTTTGTACGTCGGTGTTCGTGTATCAACAGAAAGTGTATTTTTGAATACATTCTTTTTGTCTAGGAACTATGCGTCACCGACACGGACTTTTACCAGTGAGCATCTCTTGAGTATTCATAATTTGAAACACTTATGTGCTTGACAACGTTCCATTACTCTGAATAAAAAAGCTCGACAGGTCAGGAAAATGTATCTCTAAAAAAGTTTAAAAGTCCAAATGTCTCGGTGAAAAACAAAAGCAGGAAAACTTTGGAAGAGATGTTCGAGACTGCACGAGTGTCTCTCTCAATTTGTACACACTGTCTCAGAAGACAAAGTGAAGTGCTTAAGCTTACTTTTGACAATGTCATATGCTCATCGTCTTTCTTCCCATTTTCAAAAGTATTCCTTTTATTTGCACACAAAAGAGGGGATTAGGCATTACTGCTCTTTTGACTGATTACCTACGAATGACGAGGACCTTACGTGTTTTTTCACTCATTAATAACACCACGCTGACTCCCTAAACACATATGTATTTATCTACATGTGTCGTTTCCTTTTGAATACTTACTGACAATTTTTTTGCTCGTGTTTGTACTTCATTATTTGACAAAAGGAAACTTTCGGCTTACACTATAGCAATGCGTATTTAAACTTTATATATTCTGCTTTCTGCCCATTTCTTGTACTAACTCATACTACGGGTACTATATACCGGGTGTTGTAAATGCTAAATTAATGTAGATACATGTGTACATAGCATGTTTAAAATACATACAATGAACCAAACAGATAAAAAACGCGTGTAGCACGGAATATAGAAAGTAGAACTATCATTTGTTTCGTACTACCTGCGACGTGTGTGAGCTAGCTTGAAAGAGAGAGAGAGAGAGAGAGGGGTATGAGTGTGACTCCTCTTTGCTCTCTTCTTGCTATGATACCTCATAAATCACAAAGTATTATGATAAAGCCGGTACCTAAAAAGGAACAAGATTCGGATAAAAAATCTGAACTTCATACGGCGACAATCGTGTTTTGTGTGCGACTGTGTCTTGAACAAGAACACCTATCTTCGTAATGCATGAAACATTTATATATTCGAGTTTGTGGAGAGGCTAATAAGAGCGACGACTTAAAACGAGAATAAGAACGCAAAAAGGACGAGAAATTTGATGCAATTTATAATAATGTGGACATGACTTACAAGGTGTGAGGCACATTTAACACCATCACATTTGTTAAATGATATCACACGGTCAACCATATTTTGTATTAACTCATTCTTTCTCTTTTGAAAGTGGTGATTTATTGCTTCCCCTTTTCAAGCTGCGGAGGCACGCTGCATACTTTCGTCAATAAACGAAATACTGTGTTTAAAAGACAGTTTAAGCTCTAATGTTTCACATTCTACTTGGCTCGAGTACATACTACTACTTCGTATGAGCTTATTGTGGATTGATTTTAATAGTTCGATAATGACGAGAAAATGTTTTGTACAAATGGTTGGTTGATGATGTGAGAATTTCGAAAACGGTTTGGCACAAACTGCTTAGAGTTTTAGGTTCAACGCTGCGCAGTCTTAAAACTTGATCAATTTCTTACGGTGCTATTTCAAGAATACATATTATTACAAGTTCTCCAGAAAGATTGCCCTAGTCCTAATTCTCTTATTGATAATAATAATATTGAGTTTTTGAATGTTCTCAGAAAATCACAAAGAATTCAAAATCAGAATTCCTGTGAGGAAAGAATCTTGGGAATTACGATAATACACAAGAAGATGGTCATATTCTGACATCACTTTTGACATCTACATATCCAGGGGGTTGCATATTATTTCAATGTGAGTGCGTGTGAGAGCTGGTGCGCTCATAAGAAAACGCGCGGACTGCAATGTGAATCAATCCCCAAGAGGTCTTCGCACCCTTTTCTTTCCTCCACACAACACTTGATTATTAGTAGTGGGCAACAATACAAATTTCATCATCAGAAACTCATTCACACCTGTTTCAATAGCGCCTTTCTTATTTCCCGTGGTATCGGACAGGCTCAAAACATTTAAAAATCTATGCTCCATCCAAACCATTATACAGCTCACATCCAAACCATTATTTGTAAATACCAAGAGTTACCACCAACCTCTGTCTTCCTGGTCAAATACGAGATGGACTTTAACTTCTCAAAAGGCACATAAATTACGTCTCCGTGCGTCCACACACAACGCATATGTATGGAAAAAGAGAGAGAAAAGCGGACAAGCATTGAAGAAATGCTTTTTTACATTCTTTTTTCGGAAGATTCTCATTCATTCTCTTGAATTTTTTAAAGGAAATGTTGTTGACTACATTATTTCCCTGTATTTACCAAGAAAAGTGTCATCAACTTGATTTATCACTTGGAAAAGTGTTATGGGAGAATATTTGAATTAAAAGGTGAATTTATTACAAGTTTTTACCTAAAAGCGGACCAAGTGATGTGGTGGACAAGTCAAGGCATTGTTCACAAGAGTATGAACTTGTATTTGAGCGTATCACTTGTGACTTGCGTGAATTGACGGAGCAAAAAGTAGAAGGCACATTACAATACAATGGCTGAAAAACGTGTCCTTTTCAATCAAATGCTTCATTTTTAATTTGTCCCAGCTAATTTGGAAAACTAATGGATTCCCATGACTTGGTCGGCTGACTCGGTTGCGTAAGTAGATACATTGAGAGTGTCCATGTTTTCATACGTTAAATATTTAATTTTTCCAGTAATAATGTCTTTGTTGGATAATGTTATTTAAAACTGAGCAACATTCACAAGTATTTAATCAGCGTATTCCGTATAATTCAATAGATGCGAAGTGAATTCTAAAGATTACAAAAAGATAGTTAAGTATTTTACTGAAAATTTATTAGTGTAAATCGGACAACTAAATTGCAGCGAGTATTTAACAACCCGCATATGTATATGATTGCGATAGCTGTGCACATAATAAAGCTCTTGTTGTGCATCGTTCAATGCAACAATTTTACATACGATTCACGAAATTTTCAAAAGCAAAAGTTACACAAGAAAAATGTGAAACTTGCCACACTCGCTTTTTTTGAAGGCGGTCCAAATGCAAAGGGTGTCAAAAACACATCAGGAGCGAGTAAAACTCCACCTCTCTCTTTGAGTCGACATTCATGAGACTCGTTGGTAGGAATAAAATGTGAGCGTTAATGAATAAGCTAGACAACCCACGAAGACACACAAAAAGTCCTATAATGGTATATAAATTATTACTACCATATCTGTACTAGTATTTTGATGCGTCATATATCTTGCCAAATTCATTTTTTATCCAATCAAGATTTGTAACTTGATTCAAAATTCACTGGCCTAAGAAGGCACTCCATTGTGCGCCAATACATAAACACCACACACACCCAAAGCCAGCACTTCACCCTGATGTACACTACAAAGTGTTCCTAGTTTTTTATGCTTTTAAGTCGCTGTTTGCAAAAAAAACTGAATAAACAAAGTGATTGTGCTGTAAACTCGCTTAGAGAAGACGGCAAGTTGAATAGGGAAATGTTCATATCACAAAATGTTATTTTTTCAATTACATCTTACGATTAGATTACAAAGCTCCCCACATATTATTATGATGGCTACGTACATCATCATCGCTGGGTTGTCGCATTGGAAATAGATTCAAAGTGGATACATTTAGTTTGATGTGAGAGCAAAACTTTGCCAGAATTCCTTGCTAGTACGAACGAGCGTAAAGCGTCTGTAGGTACGAACATAAAAATTACAAATTCATAAAAGTGTGATGCAAATGCATAAAGGAAGAACGACAATGGGATTGTGAGAGATGTGTTTTCTCTGGCTGAGGGTCTTTTGCTGTTCTCCTGTCAATGGTGAAGGTAGGTAAAGATCAGACGTGGTTGGTATCAAACAGTGATGATCTGTTTTGGTATACGGACGGACGGGCGATCGCAGACCTCCCTCAAGGCACCCATTCCTCAGACAGTAGGGATCCTTGCTGGCTCGTCAGGAGACTGGACGTATAGTCATTCAGTAGATTCACTTCTGCCTCAGTGTGCACACGCATTTTTCTCCTGTGCGTGTGGAGATTAAGTTTAACGCAGATGAGATCCAGTGCACATATTATGAATGTATATATAACCGTTCCGTCCAGAACAGAAGTTACACACTTCACTCCAGACCGCTCGACGCCTTCGGATCAAAGCATGCTCAAAGTGAGCAAAGTTGGTGAATGTGTGGATAGAATTGGAATCAATAAGTGATCATCGCCTTGACTGACCCTTCGAAGTGCCTTTCTAAATATCAATTCGTAACAAAAGAGTTTACTCCAATGTGCCTTGTTGAGCTTTCTCTAGATATTGCGAGTTTCAGTGTTTTTAATTTTTTGTGAGTGAGTAAAGTGAAAGTTATTGAGAAACAATGATGGCGGTATCGAGTGCATTAAATATTAGGCCTATATTTTCAACCGGATACCCTTTCCAAGGTATATTTTATTACACCTAGTGCTAAAGCAGTTTTGTCTAGTGTTACCTTTCGATTTAGATCTAGTATGGATTTAGTTAACATGCAGTTGACTGAAAATTTCACATGGTTTTGTCACGCTTTTTCATAAAACAAAAACAGTCTTCAGTACAAAAAGAATTTTAAACTTTTCTTTCCAAAAGAAAAACATAACATAACCATTTAGCGTATAATATCTGTTTGTATGCATTAAAACAACCTTTTGATAATTTTCCATTCCTTTGTCTTAAAAATTTTCTTAATAATTCACAACACTCGGTCTGACTTCAAGTCTCAACTTGCCCCATTCCGTAGAAAACCCTTGCATGCTCAGACTAGTTGCATCTGCAATGCTTACAAAGTTTTTTACTATGTTTAAAAAATCCTCAGTTTAAAATTTTTAATTCAAAAGATTTCTACAAAGAAGCTAAATTGACATTTTTTATGTGATCATGTAGGAGGGGATTTGTGATAAAAATTCTGCCCCGTCCGTCAGTTCAATCAGCCGTGTGTTACGAGGTGGATCAGGAACTTATCCTATCAAGAAGGAAGACATTTACGACTTTAAAAATCAGAAGGATCACAGCATCAATAGGATTTTAGGAGGTTAGTTTCTTAAATTTGGTGTTTGTTAAGGGAAATTTTTAGCTGATTAAACTTACCTACCTGCCTATTCACTCTTTTCTGCATAAACTGCTTTATGTGATTCCTTGACCATTTCGTCGACTTTCTCGCTTTCCATAATCTGTAACAGTTGGTCACATTGTCCTACGTTTCTCATGCTTCCAACTTGAGCTCATATCATTGAGACTTTTTAAACTGCTTCAGACGGAAATGGCGCTACCCTTTTCACTAAAAAATCTCACAAAGAATACAAAATATTTTATACCAGTTGGGAAGGATTACGGCGATAAAATGGAAGATGAACTTTATTGATGATAAAAATGACATTGAATAGGTGCACTCGGCTCGGAGTAAAAGAAAACAAACAAGTCTCCCAATCTTTTTAGCGTATCTGTGGTTGAGTAACCTTTGTGTTTGCTTCCTTTACTTGGTGACTTTTTGTGTCAGGTTTTTATATGATCTAAAAAAAGAGAGCATTGTGAAGTGCTTAAGAAAGTTTTGCCGAGGGTGCTGAGCTGAGAAACGTGGGGACTCTGTACAAAAATTTATGAAATGATTTTGTAAAGCAGATAACATGTAAAGAGTAAGATTCGAATGATACACCTTCATCTCAATCATAAAGCTTTTTTCAACCTATTTTACTTCAACTCGTGGATAAAACCAGAGCTTTATTAATGCTGTTACTGCAATCTGTTACGATATACACATAAAAATTGGTCAATTCGTCTACTAATGCGTCTGTTTCCTGCTTTTGAAGTTATATGAAAAATGGACAAAGTTGAAATGTATATGAAAATACTTATATGTTATGATTTTTGGATTATTGTTTGGGAACATCGTGAGAACCCAGGTTTGACTTGTTGGTCTTGATTTTGTGGCTCAGGTGATTCCCTATCGATGGATGACTCTGATACAGAAAGCGAACCCGGAATCCCATTGAAGCGAAAACAAAGACGATCGAGGACAACGTTCACATCCGAACAGTTGGAAGAGCTGGAACGAGCATTTGAGCGAACACAATATCCCGACGTGTACACCCGAGAGGAGCTAGCACAACGAACGAAACTGACAGAAGCCCGGGTCCAAGTTTGGTTTAGTAACAGAAGAGCTCGCTGGCGTAAAACAACTGGTCCCGGTGGTCCCTCGCTGGGTCATCATCAAGGTCACACTTCTGTCACCAACTCTGGCTTCAGCCCGATCCCGCTAGCTGTAGCTTACCCACCTTCCGCCGCTGTTGCAGCAGCGGTGGCTGCATCCGCGTCGTCCTCCACTGGATCTACAGGATCTGCCTCATCTCCGATGGGTGCGACAACTCACTCATCAGCCGGAACGACGTCTTCAGCCTTAAACTATGGGAGTGGCAGCAGTGCCTACTCAGGTGATAATATACAATCATCCGGTGCCTCTGTTTGCCATCCCAATTCCCAAGCCACTCATTGGGCTTCCAGCGGTGGTCGCACTTCTCACTCTCATCCTGGACATCTACTTTCTCAGAATCATTTTGGACCTACTGACTCCCAGGTAAAGATCAAATGAACGACAACCACATAACACAATACCACCACCACCACGGTTTGCATAGTTTTGTGGAAAGGACACAAAATTTGTGAACTTTATACACAAAAGCAATCCTTTTTCTGAGCATCTCTTTGTTCCTCAAAAGGCGTATCCCATAAGCCTCTTCGAGGCTTTGAATACGAGGAAAACATATATAACCAAACTATGCGCTCAATAATCTACGTAGCTTCCTTGGACAATGCCAACTCGAACAATAACGAGTTGACGACAAGCTCATGAGAAAATTTCGGTTGATGATTGAATACACCTACTGATGCCGTCTGAAAGCACTGTTTTCGTAACACTTGGTCCAAATCTTATTACATACACTATGTGTAACAGTTTGAAAAAAAATCAACTCCCTAAATGATCATTAAGTGTGTCAATATTTTATGGCCACCCAGAACGAATTTCAAGCTATTTGGACGAGCGAACATTCATATTATGCATGAATGAGTGGAAGAATTCCAATCCAACCCTGCAATAATCTGACAGGTTCACTCATCTTCATTTTGTCAATGATCCATTGACAGTTGCCTACTTCAATATTTAAGTCATGATGATGATACATATACATCTTTTGTGTCAATGTTGAGCATTCCACATTTATGTGTAATACCAAATCACCTCTTAAAATGAAATTTCGCGAAGGCTTCACAATTTTTCCTTTTCTTCTTCAGATGATGAACTTTTTGTCCGGAGGAAATGGCAGTAGCTCTGGAGACTTTGGCCCGTCAGGCCATGGGCAAAGTGGCAATGGTTCTAGTGGCTCATCAAATGGAAATGGTGCAGGGGCGGAGGCCTGGCCAACATCTTGGAACTCTCCTCATCAATTCACTCCTGACAATTACACCAGGTAGGTCTTCCCCTCAAAAAACCATAATCATCATGACCACACTTCTCGTTTTCCTTCTTTTCAAATGCGTTCTTCTTGCTGAATTCAATAATTCAACACGTTCAAAATCCCATGTAAAAGTGTGTATAACTTGTTTGCTTGTCTTATTGCTATTAACAGTGTAGTAACATTCACACAGTAAAGTTCTTTTTAAAATTTTTTGCCTGCATGCCTCTGACAAGTATTCGATCTTCCTAGGAGAGATCTTGGTAGATGTGGTGGTGTGGTGCACATATTATGTTCATAAAAATTGATCCTTGTTCCTCCATTGTCTGCTTGCTCGCTTTTGGATGACGTGTGAAAGCACTCGTTGGTTGAGTGAAACGGACGGTCGCTTTCGTCGGTACTTCTTTTCATAACTTCCTTTTGTGAGGCTGCATGTGTGTGTGACAAGACGAGAAGGTGAACACAAAAGGTATTCTGTCTGGGGTGAATGCTGTTTTGAAGCATTTTTACTTTCGCACAACTGAACTCTAATAGCATTTTCTCCCATTGATGAGGACAACTCAGCTTGAAATCTTGCCAAGTCAACTAGCCAAGCTGTCTTTATTCTATTTGCCTGTAAGCCTCAACTCCACTTTGTTGGTGGAGGATTATGGGTGAATGTAATAATCAGAATAATGACGATGATGATGGGCACTTTCAAAATATTAAAGATGAAGTCACAACTGGCGCAACAAGTGAGATCAACTCACTTAAAACTTATCAGTGTCAGTGGAAGAGCTTATTTATAAATATCCCTTTGAATTAGCTCATTAGTGCATTATTCGTTAAAAGGGAACACACACGTACGAAATTTTAGCATTTAGTACATTGGCTCTTGTATCACACCACAACAACATACCATACCTGTCGGCAAAATGCGTGCAGGACATTTTTATGCTATCTATTACAGATGACATTTTCAATTTATTACTTTTTTCTGATTTTCTGTCTCAAACATTATTTTAGTTTCAGCACTCTAGAATGCAAAGTGATAATTTGCTCTATGTTTAATATGAATTTCAGCATGATGGCAGCAAACATTGCATCAGCGAACAATGACATGTTTGCCTCTACCATGCTTCCATATCATCATCACCATCATCACGGACATCACAACCCACTAACCGCTCAGTTTGGGACCTCACAGTCATCCAACATGTATAAAAACTATGCAGTAGCAAAAAATCCCCAGGCCCTTGGCTTATTCTGAGATACGGTAGTCGACTCATTCGACAACTATAATCTTGGCTCTTGCTCACAACAGCCAGCAGCAAACGTCAGCACCACCACCGTCATCACCATCGCCATCTCCGTGTGTGAGGAGGGCTATGTGCGCCGATTGTTCAACGTCGTGTTTTTTTTGTCATAAAAGGGACATGCACTTACAGGGGAGATCCTTTTGCATTACAATAATTTACCTTTGTATATATTTTTCCCATTCTTTTGTACTCTATTGTATGTGTGCTCTCAGTTTGAGCAAGCAAGCGAAAGTAATATGAATCGGACCAATCACTTTACATTTCTGTAGAAATCAAAATGCAAAAATAGGTTTCTGTAACCAATCAAGTTGGTGTACTTTGAGTGTGTAGGTACATTATGGTAGCGACGGTAGCTTCCCCTTGTAATTAAAGTGTATAGAAAAATAACCCTTTTCAAAAATGCCAAGTTCCTATAAATGCGGCAGTGTTGATATACTTTCGGGAGACTAATGTATTTTTATAAACCTGATAGAAATTTGTACAATATATGTAATTACATTTTAGTTTCGTGTGTAAATGTATTGGTATCATTGTTTAGTCGTGTAGTCTTTAGACATGATTAAACTGAATTCATTTTGTGCCAAATACTATGATCGGTTGATTAAAGAATTGCGTTAACTAACGCCCAAAGGTGTTTTGTAAACATTAATGTTTGTAAATAAGAATAAATATTAGTAAACTTGCGTTAACATACTTGTTGAGTCAATCTTAGCTGTAAAAATACGGTATTGTATTTTAAATACTTCAAGTAGTTCTTCAGAATGTGTCATATTATCAGGCATACTCTCACATCTTTCTAAACGAATGATTGATGCGCACACCCGTGTGATGACGGAGCAATTTATTTTTATGATAAATTCTCCAAAATTCCAAATTATTAATGACTTGCTGAAATGGTGTTTCTTGATCTCTCACCTTTACACACATATACCTACTTCAGTCTCATTGGGTGTCTGGAAGAAGCATCTTAAACTGCACGGACCACTTTGACTATTTTTTCATTTTTTAAGTGGGGAACAATCAAGTTTGTCCTATTATTAGTTCGTTGAAAAACTTGAAAAACGTCACGCGTATGATAGATCACTACATTATACATATTATGTGTCATCTCTTCGAGTCAAAAGAGCTTCGCACAATGACTGTGCGTGTCTCACATTAATACAAGAACTATTTGGAATCAACAGCAGCAATGGCTAGCATCTCACCTTGCCCCGTGCAAGGCAATATATTAGTAGCTGTCCTATATCCAGAGCCATTAGGTGTGAAATGATATTTTGCATTTATTTATCAAACTTGTTGTATTTAAGTTTTAAAAGGTAATCAATCCTTTTTATCAAATTACTCAGCATTTCAGCAGAAGCAGAAGCTAAACTGAGACGGAATTTAAATGAAAACTTGCTGACGTATTTTTTCACTATAGAAAAATTTAACTATGCAGACTTTGGTATAGAGGAGAGTAATGTTCAAGTGTACTAGCAAAAATACACCAGTTGCTCCTATCTGTAATGTGTGGATCCAACAATTCCTTCTTCAGCAGAAGGAAAACCTTGGCTAAACTCAAAAACCACAGTCACCTCATGGATAAGAGATGAGGATAGGCCAGACTGTAGGGCCAAACCGACATTCCGGCGTGAAGAACGCCACTTGCAGAGTTTTATATTATTTCGACGTGTAAAAGGCAGCCTCACTCGTTTCTTACGTTTCTCCAGTAAGATTGTACACTCCAAGAACATCATGGATCCTTCCATGGAATAAAAATACATACGATTCCTGTTGTCCTTCATTCTGAGCTTTACCAGTCAATGAAGCCAAAGCTGTGTCATCCTCTCCAAGCCGCAATATCCGGAAGAGAAAAAATCATTAGCTTTTCTTTTGCATAAGCACAACTTGAAA
>JAHZMW010002120.1:0-10426 GCA_027743745.1 Alloscopus bannaensis | reverse complement strand
TCTGTCGCTTCCATCCTTTTGGACAACTATTTTGCAGACATCGTCCGCCTCCCGTTTGAAGTGAAGAACTCGCACGCAACCTGGTCCCAGTTGGAAGTCTTGGTGTCTCGCTATCTTCTGGAAAACGAGGGCATTTCCCTGAGTGTAGAACACAAAGCCTTTCTGAAGGCCAAGTTGTCGCTGACGTTGTAATGAAAGTATTTTTTCATACATGCAGTCAAGACCTTGACAGAATTTCACTGGAAAATTTTTTCGACAAGAAATTGATGGATGCTAGATTTTCATTCTGGGAGTGGATCTTCAAGTGGGTTGACCTCCTTCAAAAAGACGACCACTATTTTGGGAAGTTGGTGAGAAGTGGCTATATTGAGGGCTTCATCGGGAGGCAAGAAGCCATACAGTTGCTAGAACAGCAGGGATCTCGTCCCGGGGACTTTGTTATCCGTTGTTCGGAATCTTATACGGGTTCATTGTCCGTAACATTTGTTCAACAAAGTGAGTTAAATGGAATAACACACCATTCTTACAAACACGTAATTATCATTTTGGTGGAGATTTAGCATGCATTAAAAACCGTAGATATCAATCTAGAGACGGTTGTGGGAATGCATCTCATCTCGCTTGAAAAATGCAAGGATGCCCACGTTGAGTTTCTGGTGAACATTCACAAACTGCAAGTCAACGCCGGAGGAGCAGTTCGTGCCAAAGCGTTTGAAAATGTTGTCTCCCGCACAATTCCTCAAGGGAGGGGAACAACAATTGCGTTTCCGGCTACTCCTCAGTACAATGCCAGGAATAAGATGAGCCGCGCTGCCGGGCAACACTTCAACGTTATACCTTACAACATCGTTATTCCTGCAATCACGATATAGTAAAAGTCTTCGAAGCCGGGCAATTACACATAGAAAGCTTGATTTTAGTAGTGGTCAATGCCTTTGATTTTTTCATGTTTTAAACGAAATGTCATTGTTTAGTCGAACCCCAATATGTGACAAGCTTGTTACGAAGTTCGTACGGGGATACGTAGTGTATGTTAAGAAAGTTTTACATCCATGCAAATAAAAGTTTTGTAATTCTCTGAACACACAACCTTGTCTGCAGCCACGTGAAAATCCTGTGCACCATGGATTATTAATCAAGGCAAAACTAAGGATGAAGCTTCGAGTACAATGGATCAGCTCACTGGTCTGTTTGGTAAAATGGTATACTTCCATAGCGGTTAGTGGTGCAATTTTTTATGCCCACAACGCATTTAAAAGGCGGCACTGCATCTATTAGCGATATGCTATTTTCCGATCCCAACCCGAACCGGTCGGAGATACTCCGTTTTTTATAGAAAATACGTGTATCAAATGACCGAGGCTACTTGTCCCGAAATTGCATTGCACAAACATATTTTCGTAAACGGAAAATTTTCTACCAGTGTGCTCCAACCCAGTGTCGTCCTTAGTAAGTGAATACACATACATACATGCCGGGATAATACTTTACTCTAAAATCAACATTAGTAGTGAACGGAGCCAATATATTTATAATCCATATCGTCGACAAGTTTTTCATCCTTTCAAAATTTATATCACTTCTAAGCAGATGTCTGCTTGTGTCCATCGTTAGACACGCCTTTGCCATGTTAGCTTTACGTAAGAAGTTTACTACAAATCCTTGCCTCGTGGCGTTTTTGCCAAATCAGTTTTAACGCGTTGCCGAAAAACACCAAGAATTATAAACATCTTTTCCAATCTAACAGATATTGGGCTCTCTGATTTCCAAATACTTCCGGAAATATGTTCTCCATTCACGTTCGGGAGCAACGGAAGAAAGCCCCTGTTTTCAGTCCCCGTTTCATTACCGGGGTTCGAATGTACCAAGCCTCTCTCTACGGCTGGTTGCCCACATTCATTGCAGACGTCAGATTTTGGGCGAAGGATTCTTCTGTTATCGAGTTGCGGCATGCGAACATGAAAAAGAAGTTTGTATTCTTGTGGCACATTTTAATGAGTTTATACTCCTTTTTCACTGGATTTGGCTGTTTTTTCCTTCTATGTGAACGATTATACGCGCCCGAGAATTCAGAAATGAACACTTTTCAGACAGGCGTCTGCGTTGGATTTATTGGCACCGGAGTTGGACTCATTGGAGGTTTTATGTCGTTCATGAAAGATATGCGGGGACCTTTTACGAATATGTTCAATGACTTCATCGCAACAGGGTTCGGTCTCGGTAAAGTACATGTAGTTAAAAATCGACCGAAAATAATTTAACTTCAAAACTAAAAGTTTAAATTATTATTTTTTGCAAAGAACTAAAGCCAAGCAGGCATAAAATCGATATCCCAGGCTGGCTCCTCGTCTACTACATGACGTTGGTCATAGTTTTCTTTATTCCGGCTCCATTTTTGTTCTGTCTGATGGAACTCGAGCCGTTTCACCTCCTCCTCAACAAGTTCTTCCTGCCGCACCCTTTTTACCATGATGTGTCCACGATTCTTTTGTCGTATGCCATTTCTTACATACTGACCTCTTTCGGATTTTTCTGCCTGTTTGTGAAAACGCTTACCGTTACCCTTTTCATTCTTCTGATTTTGAACTACTTGACCGTGGCATATGTTGAAAACTTGAGCCGGGGTAAAAACTTGACGGAGGACCAGATTGTGCGACATTACGCCATCATATTTGTAGGCATGACTTCTTGTCGCGTTTCCTTGGGGCAGCTTCTCTTGCATTTTGTAGGATGGGGCCAGCTTTTCACTACGGGAATGGCTTGGATGCCTGTCGCCCTTTATAGAAAAATGCCCCTCTTTCTCGTTGTTGGGTTGATGGCGGGTTTCTTCGGTGGATTGGCTTTTGCAGTGTGCCTTATGGGTACAGCAGCAAAAATTCGAATCCAGAGCCAGAGCTTTGGGGACACGAAGCGGGCTCAGTTCTGTTCTCCTGGTGGAAATTTCACGAAGATGAAATTCAAAATGATGTGGGACTCATTGCAGACTTTACCCGTTTTCTGTGGGTCCCACTTTGCAATGAGCAAGGATGCTGTGATTAATTACCTGAACGTGCTTATTTAGTGTGAATGTTACAAATGCAGTTTTGTTACTACCGGGATAGTTCCACAGAAAATTTTTTAAAGAAAATTGTTCACTATTTGGGATTCACTCAAAATCAGTTTTTTTATTGCACAGTTTATGACTCATTATAGCTGTCACCTGATTGATTCATTTACTTAACCCACAATTTCCATAATGTTGAATTATGTTTTCAAAATATTCATACATAAGTATTCCAATCCAATCTCGATTATACAACATAAAATATCCGCTTTCAACAAGAGAGAGTCATCGGAATCGTAAATGCAAAAGTAAGTATATTATGTATCTATTTAGGCCTGGTATTTGTCGAATTTTGCAAGGCTTCAAAATAAAATGGTAATAGTATTTCATGTAAATATATAGCAAATAAAAAATCAGACAAAACTTTGAAATCATGATATTCATAACATAGTTTAGTATATCGGCATTGTATCCGTAAAGTTTTAAACTCACGGTGCGCATATCAATTCTTGATTCTCGGATAATTTCCGATAATCCAACACTTAATACAATGTACCTAATAGTTGATAAAAAATGTTTATGGCTGTGTAGCTCAGTATTCTTATAGTTATTAAAGTTTAATAAGGGAGTTGTTAGGAAAAACTTCTTTGACTTGTATAAAGTTTGCTGATTCACCAATGTTCGATAGACATGGCTGTCCCATGTTTGCTTTGCATAAGAAAGTTTCGTAAGATATGATGTATAACAAATCCTCAGGCCCGTTATTCAGCTTATCTCACATTCGTTTGTATGATTTTGACCGTCGATAAAATCACAGGCATATTTTTTTATTAGCAAAGTTTTGCAGTTCTATCAGATCGGCATACAAACTCGAAAATACTTTCCGAAAGATGTTTTCCATTGGTATACCCGAGGTCGAGGAAAACATTCCTGTTGTCAGTCCACTGCTCGTTTACGGGATTCGAATGTACCAAGCGTCTCTCTACGGTTGGCTACCGACTTTCATTGCAGACATTAGATTTTGGAAAAAGGGGTCCCCAGTTATCGAATTGCGACATGCTAACCTTAGAAAAAAATCTGTCCTTTTATGGCACATTCTGCTGAGTCTATACTCTTTGATCACTGGCTTTGGGTGCATTTTTCTTCTGAGTGAGCGGTTGTACGCGCGACAGATTTCAGAGATGAACACATTCCAAACGGGAGTCTGCGTTGGGATCATTGGCACCGGAGTTGGACTCATTGGTGGTTTCCTAAAGTTCATGAAAAGCATCCAAGGGGCTTTAACAAACATGTTTAACAAATTCCTGGCAACTGGATACGGTCTCGGTAAGTCCACTAATAAAACGACAATTGCTGAATCAAACATATTTGTTCTAGTATCAAAACTAAATTTTAACCCTCTTTATAATTAGAACTGAAGCCCAACAGACATAAACTCGACATCGGTGGCTGGCTCCTCGTGTACTACATGACAGGCGTAAACATTTTCTTCATTCCGGCTCCCTTTTTCTTCTGTCTCATGCAGTTAGAGCCATTTCACATTCTCCTCAACAAGTTCCTCCTGCCGCACCCTTTTTATCAAAACATTCCCACGGTTGTATTTTCGTCCAGTATCTCTTTCATATTGACCTCACTCGGTTTTTACTGTATATTTGTAAAAGTACTTACTGTAATTCTTATTCTTACTCTGGTTGTCACTTGCCTGATCGTGACATACCTCGACAAATTGAACAATCCAAAAAATTTGGACGAAGATGCCATTTTGCGTTACTACATAATCGCCTCCGTGGCCTTAACATCTTGTCGCACTCCTCTCGGACAACTCATCTTGTATTTCATCGCGTGGAGCCAGCTATTTCTTACAGGTGCTGCCTGGATGCCTGTCGTCTTGTATAGGACAATGCCCATGTTCCTCGTCGTTGGGTTGTTGGCAGCCTTTGTTGGTGGATTGGGACTTGCAGTTTGCCTTATGGATACTGGAGCACAAATTCGCATCCGGAGTCAAGGTCTTGGGGACAGGAAACGAGCTCAGTTCTGCGTTTGCGGTCAGACTTTTAGTGAGAAAAAATACAGAGCGTTGTGGAACTCGCTGCCACCTTTTCCGCTTTACTGTGGATCTCACTTTGCAATGAGTCGAGATGCCGTGAGGAATTATTTGCATGTGCTTAGTGGGAACGTAGCAAATGCTGTTTTGCTACTCCGTTCATAGTTGTTTTTCCAGAGAGAAGATGTGTTTCCTTTAAAATGTTCTGTGAACAAAATTTATTGTATTGGATTCAGTTGTTGTTCAAGTGAATCTCAGGGTTATGTTATGTTGAAATAAAGTTTGAGAAACTGCAATAACTTTCAATGAATATCGATGATGACTAACCAATTATTATCCTAATTCTACTCTGTGCGGTTGCTCGAATGATTAAGAGATATGTCACCAATCCATTTAAAAATCCATATTTTAGGTATTTATTGTGAACAAGTTTAGTATGGATACCTGATTTCTCAGAATTTGCGCTGTGGCTAACCGTTTTGCCGCAGTGGACATTGTGAATCTTAGATTATCCCGAACGTGTACACACTACATACAACAATGTACAAAATGCAGCGTATGTCCAGATAAACCTCAACCTATGTATATCAGTTTTTTGTGCTAAAGCCAACCTTATTAGTTTTCAATTTCATAGGTTATTATGCAAAACAAAATATGGATTTTTTTAAAGCAGTACAATATCCATAATGCAAAGTTTAAATGTGAAACCCTGTATAACAAAATGCAAATTCTTCTATATTTTTTGACCACAAAATATTTCAACGTAAATGCGAAAAAAACTTCTCCGATATTACTTTTGGGTAAGTCGTATTCAGTGTAAAAAAATATATTCAGAAATTTCCAGAGTATTCAGCAGGATCTTGGTTGTTTTTATCAAATTTGGTTTAGTCAATGTTCTAGAGACACGCCTTTCCAGTGTTGACTTTACATAACGAACCCAATGGCAAAGTAGACGTTGCACCTCATCTCAACTCAAAAGCTCAGAATTTTCTTTATCGTTGTGAAAAATACATCAAAGATTTTTAAAATAGCGCTTAAATTCTCAACGATAAGTTTTCGTAGTTCTTAAATATTTCTAGTAAATATGGTAACCATTAATGTTGAGGAACCAATGGAATCAATCCCTGTCCTCAGTCCGCAGCTCATTCGTGGAGTTCGAATGTACGAAGCTTCGTTTTATGGATGGCTGCCTGCCTTGGTTGCAGATATCCGGTTTTGGGGAAGGGGATCCTCCGTTACCGAGTTGCGACCTGCAAACATTCGAAAAAAATCGGTTCTCCTGTGGCATATTTTGATGTGCTTATACTCCTTGCTCACAGGACTTGGCTGCATTTTCCTTCTGGGGGAGCGGTTGTACGCAAGAAAACACTCGGAAATGAATACCTTTCAAACGGGGGTCTGCGTTGGGATCTTAGGCACCGGAGTTGGACTACTTGGCGGTCTCTTTATGTTTATTAAAGAGATACAAGGAGCTTTAATCAATAGCTTCAACAAATTCATGGCAGTTGGATACGGTCTCGGTAAAGCACACGTACTCGCAATATGACTTTTATCGCCAAATAAATTATAACTCATGCTTAATTTGTCTGTAAATAGAGCTGAAGCCGGACGAAAACAAAATCGACATTGCCGGCTGGCTTCTAGTTTATTACATGACAGGGGTCACGATTTTCTTCATACCAGCTCCCTTTTTCTTCTGTCTCATGAAGCTCGAGCCGTTTCACATTCTTCTTAACGAGCTCCTTCTGCCACACCCTTTTTACCAGGACGTCCCCACGGTTGTTTTTTCCTCCATCATCTCCTTCACACTGACCTCACTCGGTTTTTACTGCATACTTGTGAAGACACTCACCGTAATCCTCATTTTTGCTTTGATTCTCGCCTCGCAGTTTGCGGCATATCTCGACAAATTGTATATAGAAAAAAACATTGACGAGGAGACCATTTTGCGTTACTACGTCATAGCTTTTGTGACACTAACATTGAGCCGTAAACCCGCGGGACAACTTATTTTGTGTTTTATCGCATGGAGCCAGCTATTTCTAACAGGCGCTGCGTGGATGCCCGTCGTCCTGTACAGGACGATGCCCATGTTCCTCGTCGTCGGGTTGTTGGCAGCCTTTGTTGGTGGATTGGGACTTGCAGTTTGCCTTATGGATACGGCAGCTCAAATTCGCATCCGGAGTAAGAGTCTTGGCGATAGAAAACGAGCTCAATTTTGTTCTCCTGGTGGGGATCCACTAAAGAGAAAGTACAAGTTGTTGTGGGACTCGCTGCCACCTTTCCCGCTTTACTGTGGATCTCATTTTGCAATGAGTCGAGATTCCGTGAGAAATTACCTTAGTTTGCTCAGTGGAAATGTGACAAATGCAGTTTTGCTGCTGCGGGACTAATTCTAAGGGAATTATTTGCTGATGTTAATCGATGTTTTAAAACACTTCATTAAAAATGTTAAAAGTTTAGCAAAGGGGCCCATATATTAGTAGTTACTTTTCAATGTACGATTGAAGAAATACAACACTTCAGAATAAACTCATAAATCTCGTTTTACTTGAATTGTTTGCCGATGCAAAGCTTTCCCTGAGATTTCTAAAAGAAAACGGTTGAAGACAACATGCAACCACGGTTTTTCGATTCTATTACATTGGATGAATACAAAAGTACCACATAAACCTCCGTTTTTAGGCCTGAACATTATTAAGAATCAGAAGCAGCTTTCCAAACTTTATTGAAATGCAGACCTGTGTATATACGTGTATCTTTTAAACTTAATACCTTATTATTTTAGTTTCACATGGAAACGTAATACTAAAAGTTCATGGTACGCCTTCACATTTTGAGAATTTTATACTGGACTTGTCTTTCTCGTCTCGTCTTTTATACTACACTTTTCTAGTCCACAGCTTCTGCATGAATGTACCTCAGAATAAATAATGTCGCTGCTCTTGCACACACATAAACATTAAATCAAAGCAAGTTGATACTTGATTGATTGATCACCTCGATTGATTTTTAAAAGCTTGAAAAAGTTGTTGTACAAAGCAATACATTTGTATAATACTACATTAATTGTTGCTATATTACATTGTTTTTATAATAATATAAAAAATAAGCCAATTCACTCACCGTTGTGCTAAGTGCCCAATGATTCATACTGCTACACAAAAATACTTTTATTTTCCACGTGTCAAATAACGCAGAATAACAAGACAGGCTACAACCAACCCTGAAATCTTCGCGATGCCCTCAGGTGTTTGCCAAAATTGCTTTGGCTGTAATATTTCCCAACGCATATCATTCACCTCTACGTTTCCACCCTTGAAAACCTGAACAGAGCTGGAGAGGGCCTCCGACAGTAATCTAGGATGAATATCACAATCCACAGCAAAATACGCACAGTTTCCCCTTTTACTTTTGAGGACTTCAAGAAAATAGTGGTAGTTCCACCTCCAAACAGTACCATCCTCCGGTGAAGTTTGTTTGAAGTACAAGATATAACTTTTGCTAGTCTGCGCCTTGCATATCTCATTATCCAAGCTTCTCCCGTGACCCACGTATAAGGCTCCCCTTTTTATCAATGTTCTAACGACGTCTAGTTTACTGATTAAAGGACTCCAGGATGTGAGCAACGACGACATTTTTAGACGAGATAAGTCGCTCTTTTCAAACTCTTCTAGAAGAGCGTCCAGCTCAGACGCTTCCACCTGTCCGGACCGGATGCTTGTCAATTTTGAGGCAAACTGGGACCGAAATTTTGCCTCCTTCACAAGTATACCATTTCGAAGGCTGTCAATGGTAGACATATCTTGTGACCGGATGCTTGTCAATTTTAAGGCAAACCGGGACCGAAAGTTTGCCTCCTTCACAAGTATACCATTTCGAAGGCTGTCAATAGTAGACATATCTTGAGCAGTGACACAATACCTGTAAAACAGCAGTACAATGTTATATTCTGTAAAGTACACTAAACTAAATATTGTCATAATTTCCAAATTACCTGAAGTCGGTAACATCTTCGTAAAACTCGTTGAGCTCCTGTTGAGCTCTGCACATTTCATCGAAAAGCTGAACAACTCGGGCCAGCCTGCTCAGTTCGAGATCCCTCAAAATGATTTCAGACTTGATGGAAGGATTCAGGTAACTTTGGAGTACGTTGATGGGGGTCAAGTGGTAAATCAAAGGCTTGCCTTTGCCACCATTGGACTTTGCGATTAGTTTCGGAATATTTTGCATCATATCGTAGACGTCATTCGTGTTGGATGGCAGTTGTTCGGGAAGAATGTCACCAAATATGTCAAACCTCAAGGATTTGCTTTCGTCAGCATCAGTCAAAACACGGTCTCCATTTCCACTGGCGTTGAGAATTGCGGGCGTCTCAGTTTCCTCATCCCCACCTGAAATTGCCACACTAACTGCTTCACCAGCAGATTTGGTGGCGTCAACAAGCTTATCCTTGATTTTCGACAAGGACCCTTTCAAAAACTTCATGTTCCCATTGTTCCTATCTTCGTAGTAATACGAGACCACAGAATGAGCGCCCCAAGTGATCCCTGTAACGATGTGAGTGGCACCTTCGCTCTGAAGTGCGTGGATTGAGTAGACATCCTTCAAATCCTTGTGATATAAGTTCAGTTGCTCAGTCTTCGTCTTGATTGAATAAATCAGATTGCACCGCACAGAGCGAGCGAATTGCTTCTGATTGGCAAAATATTTTCCGGATGCCTCCAGCGGAACGAAGCCAGCAAGCACTGATGCTTGAAGTTCTCCATTTACTTCAAAGTTGCCAAATTTCCCAGAGTAGTCATCGGAGGTGACTAGGTGAACTTTGGAGAAGGGGTCATCATGGAGGGTGATGGCGCTTGAGGGAACTTCGTTTTGAAAAATGGAGACACCGCTGCACAGTACGTCTCGGCGGCCGTCGTATAAATCTCCTAAGGATGCCTGTCTCCCGAGTGCAGACCGCGACAGAGAGCAGTCGGTCATGTTTTCAAACTTCTTTAGATATATTGGCAATAAACTTCCCAGGACGGGTATTTGGTTAGCACGACGAAGTCTATCGCTGTCAAATTGCAGCGGTACCCATAATTGTACCCAAGCATTTAATTAAAATCTTTATCCTATACGTACTCGTTGCAGCTATCACAAAATAGAAATGAGACATGTACCTCTTTTTGCAATGGTTCATTCATTTCTCTTGTGCAGTTGACAAAACAGTTAATTGGAAGATGCCAGATGCAATACTGTCCATAAAAAACTGTGTAGTTGGTGTCTTTCATAACAATGTGCATATTTGGGAGAGTGCATAGCAATGATATTTGGAGAGTGTTATTATGATGTAC
>JAHZMW010002119.1:0-23413 GCA_027743745.1 Alloscopus bannaensis | reverse complement strand
GATTGGGGTGGTCTAGATATCGTTGTACGCTCTAAGACCGAGACCCGTAACTTAATTGAATGTGCACACAGAGAAGCACTTAGAAATGTCAGCTTTAATCAGTGTCTTGCCGTGGTCTACGAGTTATCTGGCTACACATTTGGACGGAAATGTTGCACACATGAAAAAACGAAAGGTTGAGAGAAAGACACCGTACTAGAACTACAAAAAAGGCAACTGTTGACTCATTCTCTTCCCCCCAGTTCCTGTCATTCTTGTCTTGTTCTTTTTTCCTCCCGAGTGGGTAGTCGCCAGAACAAGACACTCCATAGTTCTCCAACTAGGGCGAGAATTGAACTGCTTGGAGTATATACTGTTGTGTGCGACGGTGTATCTAAATGGAGATGTCTTGTAAATCCTGACCAATCCGCAATCATTTTTAATCCTTTTCTCACAATATTCGGTATTTCTGCTTAAATGCGAACAAAGAAGAACCTCCATGAGTCTACTTTTCTGAGTACCTTTAATTGGCTGTTACTTCCACTTGCTCATGCGATTCTGGCATAGTGTATTTTATACAATATGAATGAGAAAGGATCTCTCAGTTTAATGATCAAATAGAAGTTCTTCGTGTGCTTTGTTACACTCTTTTATGGCATTTTAGCGATTCGTTTTATGTAACACTTAATCTCATATGAAGAAGCCAAATTGAATACAAAACTATTACTAAAGTTAAAGTAAATGCTCCCGTACTGTAGACACGTACTTAAACACTTCTCAGCCCGAGTTTTCTTAATAGGTTTACACTGCAAAAAAACCAACTACTTTTCTCTGCTTCTCGTAAGAATTCATGGGGAATCATATGAATTTGAATTATTCAGCATACTCAACTACTATGTAGCAGAGGTAGTGGTTGTAAGACAATTACAAGTTGCGCTAGTTCCGACACACTGCTGCAAGTGTGCAAGCTGATAGCGATAAGATAGTGAAAACATAATCTTCTCTTGATGCGGTTAAAGCGGTACGTGTGTGTGCACCGTGTCAAACATGCAAAAAAATTGGTGCAGACATTTACATCCTATCTAAAAGGAAGCGAAATTTTCCTCCGAAATATACATACGTTCCTCCCTGGATTTGCCTGCTATCACTGGAATGTGTATTCATAGCATTTCGTGTTCACCGATACTGGGGTACACCATGTTTCATGCGGCAAGCGAACCACGCTCAAGTCTTGGAGAGTGGCTGTTGAATATTTGAAAGGATCATGGTAAAGACCGTCTGCATTAAAAGTTGATGAGGATAGGCTACATACACCGAAAAGTGTGCTATATGAGAGAGTGTGTGTGGTGCATTGGATTCGTGAGTAATGCATAGTGTTTATCTTGAAATGATCATTTGTAGCCATTGTTTTGCCAAGAAAGTAAATAATAGATGAAAAAGACATTTTCAAGGAAAACACTTTTTATTTTCCTTAAGTACTCTTTCCCCTAAAGACAACAGGGAGGACGTGAATTTTTTTCTTTCAGCTCTCTTAAAGTGTTATATAGGAAAACGGAGAGAGAAAGACAGGCAAAATGAAGATTTACACAGTGGCCTGAAAAAAAACGTTTATGTGCTCCCAAATTTTTGGCGGCTATACACACAAAGAGAGTTTTCTTTCTCAAAGCTATTTCATTGAATTGCTAAAAAGGTTTTAATGATGATGGTGATGATTCCTGTGTTCTCTTCTTCTACTTTCAGAATTCCAGTCAGTATTCAGGAAGTAACAGTTTGCTCTCCATCGCTTTACCGAGCCCGACAGGAATAAGAGAGAGATAGTAGGAGCACAAAGGAAGAGTGAGTGGGAGGAGTAAACCCAGAAGAAAAAAGTATTGCCACAATCTATACACACTCTTCAGAGAGAAAGTGGAAGGAAATCAATGTAGCTTTCTTACAAGTCGTGACCCAAACGAAGAACTAGTGAAAAAAGTTTATGTGCTATTCTTTTGTTATCTATAGAGCCTCACAAATGTTAAATTTCCAACTTTCTCCTCACTGTGTGAATGTGCCGAAGGGAAAGGAGGAAACCTGATGCTTTTTCTTTCCTCATGTGAACTCACTCAAGAGGCAAATGAAATATTGTTGTGAAAGGTTATCATACAATATTATCTTTGTTGAATCACTCGAGTATGGGGAAAGTAGAGTAAAATTGTGGAGAAAGCTTGTGTTCTCTTTTCTGTCATTATTCAGAAGAGAACATTCGAAAGGAAAAAGATTTTCGTGGCGTTTTATACACTAAGCTTGTGAAAGAACCTATTCAAAGTTTATCGCGTCAAAGGAACAATTCCTTTCGAGAGTTTTATTTTCGGGCTTAGGAAAGACTGTGCTCACACAAAGACAGTTTTATCAAGATAATACAGAGGCTCTCTTTAGTTCATTATGCAAAACCAAGCAGCGTCGAAGAGGAAAATCATGATGATGATGAACTTTGGTGTGGAACTCGCAGTATTTTCTCCGACAGAGTGAAAGTCTTAAAGTTTTGCATGCCTTCGCGTGGTCAGCTTTTTTCGTTTGGGATTTTCTCGGGTTATTATTACTGCTAAATGTCGATTCCTACCGACTGCAAGAAGTTTATCTGAAGAAAAACGCAAAGAGGACAAAATGGCGAGTGCTCGACCAGGCGTGCATATTTGCAAGCTGAAAAAGGTGTCCGTACCCAAGTTCCTGATTGAGGGGGACAAGTTTGTGAAATGGGATGAGGTAAGTTTACCCACTTATTTGTTAGACCGGAGGAGAAAGCAAATCAGAATTACATTTTATATATGCTTGTCTTTTTAATACATTTCATATTCTCTTCAAATTCTCCAGTTTCTATTCTCTATCTATGTATAATAATAACATGCTCCGTAAGGTTTTCTGTGTTTGTCTCATTCGCACGAAGACTTGTGTCTATATGCACGTGTGCCCAGCTCTGGATAACTATCTGAGCGTAATCGTATAGGATTGCTTGAGATTTCTTTCTGAAAGTATTATTTGTCGAGGTTATTTTTACTTTTACTCTACCGTAATCTAGGCCAGTTGGGTGTACCTTGTGCGGGAAAGTGTTTAGTGCAAGTTTGTAATGGGACGGGCTCCCATTACCACCAGTATTTTTCCAAATGCATTTAATGCTTTTAGTCCGCTTCTTTCTTTCTCGTCCATTTTCTTGGTTTCAATGTATAATCAATAAGGCTTCTCCTTTTGGGAATGAGAATGGATGGATGGGGTTGGGAGAGAAAGTGTATTATAATGGAGTTGGATCTAAAGAAAATGAATAAATATTTTCTCTAGGATTCCGGTACGGGAGGATGCCCCGTCGATTTAAAAGTAGACCAGTATGGCTTTTACTTGTATTGGACTAATCAAAATAAGGTAAGGAGCTCGAGCCATTGTACGGAAATGTTCTCTTTTCCTTCGTGTCCCATCAACATGTCTCTGTGGAGAAAGTGAGCTGAAAATTACGATGGGGCACGTTTTCCTGAGACATGTTGTGTATAAATGGGACTAAACTAAAGTGCAATAAAATAACCGTAAGGCGAAAATGACCATTGATCATGGTATCGCTCGCTGGATGTAACAATAGAGGTCGGTAAGAGTGGAGCAGGAGTACCGCTCTTGATCTCCTTTTCTTTGTTGTTTTGTTTGCGTAGGAAGTAGATTTACTAGATATATCCAGTATACGTGACACCAGAACTGGGAAAGGGGCAAAAGTTCCGAGGGATCTGAGATTAAAAACAATAGTGACAATGGGCACGACGGATACTTTGGAAGAAAAAACTGTCACGGTGGTCTCGGGTCCTGACTTTGTGAACATTTCCTTTATCAACTTTTGCTGCGCAAAGAAAGAAACTGCCAAGGTTCGCAAGTAACAAGGATAAATGGCTGAAATAAAATACATGCAATCGTGTGATGGGCGAGAGCGTGGATGAGATAAGGAGGATTAATGGAAATACTTTCTGAACATTTTTCTTTTGCAGATGTGGTCTGACGGAATACTTGGAATCGCTCATAACCTCGTACAGCTGAATAATCCAATAATATTGTTCCTACAGAAGAGTTACGTACGGTTGACGCTACTAACTGATAAGCAGGGTAAAATTCCCATAAAGAATATTATCAAAATGTTTACGCAAAACAGGGAGGATAGAAAACGCGTGGAAAAGGCGCTGGACGCCGCTGGAATTCCATCTGGAAAGGTAGACGCGTCAAAAATTTTAAAGGTCACCGTTTATCATGTGACGTGGCGAATATATTTTATGTGTAAGCATTTCAATTTTCTCTGTCTAGAATGATACTATTAATCCTGCAAAGTTTACCTTCGAAGAGTTTTTCCAATTTTACAAGAATTTGGCTGGGAGAATTGAAGTGGAGAAAGTATTCGACGAAATTGCACAGCCGTCGAAAAAGAAGCTAATGACTGCAGAGCAGTTTATGGAGTTCATCAATAAAGGTCAACGCGACCCGAGGCTCAATGAAATTTTATACCCGTATATGACACCCGACAAAGCAAGAGAGTTGATCGAGACGTATGAACCGAATCAGTACAACAGGCAGAAGGCACAACTGTCGCTCGATGGCTTTCTCCGTTATTTGTTATCCGAAGATAACTCTGTCGTGTCTATAGAAAAACTAGATCTGTCCGACGATATGGATCATCCCCTAAGTCATTACTTTATCAACTCCTCTCATAATACTTATCTTACAGGTTAGTCACTATTTTTACACATTTTTTCTCGACCAGAGCACGAAATCAGTTAGATAGATTTAATGTACATTTGCTTCTCCTGTAGGCCATCAGCTAACGGGCAAAAGTTCGGTGGAAATGTATAGGCTCAGCTTACTCTCTGGATGTCGTTGTGTCGAGCTAGACTTTTGGAATGGAAAGACGGAAGAACCTGTTATTGTTCATGGATATACTTTAGTTCCTGATATTCCAGCGAAGGTACGAAAGGCTGGATGTAAAACTACATATATAAAATGGGACTGACCACAGAAATGGTTGAGTGTACTTTGTCATTTGACCCCATGCATTGTGGCTTTGTCTGTAGGACGTGATAGAAGCAATAGCTGAAAGTGCGTTCAAGACTTCAGATTATCCTGTTGTCTTGTCGTTCGAGAATCATTGCAATCCAAAACAGCAAGCAAAAATTGCTCAGTACTGCCGGGAATACTTTGGAGAAATGCTTCTTGACTATCCACTCGAATCACATCCGCTAGAGCCCGGTCGGCCTTTGCCACCCCCGAGTATGCTAAAAAGACGTATAATCATTAAGAACAAGAAGAAGCATCATCATCACAGTCATAGTCATGCAAAAAAGCCATCAAAGAAGATGAGTAAAGGGGCCGCCCCTGAAAATGGAGAACCGCCAAGTACGCCAATGCTGTCAAAGGATGACTCGAAGGATAGTGTAGACATCGAGGATGCGACCCCATGTATGATATTATATCGATGAAAGAGTTGTATAACAATGTAAAGACAACTCTGAGCCGTTGAAAATGTTTATGAAGTTCTAACAAATGTCGAATTTCTATAGCGGCCTGTGAGATTCCGGAGGAGGAAATTAGCTCAAGTTCAGATGATGACGACGACAGTGGTGAACCAGACGACCTAAAAAAGCTAGACAAATCCCAGAGTGATAAAGGAACCGCAGGGAAGGAGTCGGAAGCTAGTGATGAAATTTCTGATCTTGTTAATTACATTCAACCCGTTCACTTTTACAACTTTGAGTCTGCCCAGAGTAAGTGAAACTGGCTAGATCCAGGAAAATGTTTTGAGCAACATCACAAAGTAATCATGGGTCCGCTTTTGTGTTATGCTTCCGGCAAGATGTGGTTATGCATAATGTATATACTAGGGATCGAGGTTTGGAGAGTAAGGATTTCCTGTAATTTATTGTAGATCGTAACCGGAGCTATGAAATGTCTTCGTTTGATGAGAGACAGGCCATGACACTGCTGAAGGAACGACCTGTGGAATTTGTAAATTACAACAAGACTCAGTTGTCCAGGATTTATCCTCGTGGAACCCGAGTGGACTCGGCCAACTTCATGCCTCAGGTGTTTTGGAATGCTGGTTGTCAGCTAGTAGCTTTGAACTACCAAACAATGGGTAAGACAGCGTTTCATATTTCATTTTACTTTACCCAGTGCTCATGAATTTGTGCAATCTAAAAGCATCCATTTGTACATAATATAAAATATGGAATAACGATATGATATTTTAATTTACTCACGTTGCAGACTTAGCTATGCAGCTTAATTTGGGACTCTTCGAGTTCAATGATCGTTGTGGGTATTTGCTCAAACCTGAATTTATGCGTCGGAAAGACAGGCGATTCGATCCTTTTGCTGAATCGATTGTTGATGGTATTGTAGCAGGAACTGTATCTATTCAAGTTAGTACAATTATTATTGCTATTTCCATAATCTCATTTGACAGCGTGGTACATGGTTTTTTTATTTCCACAGGGTCGACTTTGTAAATATAACTAAACTTTTGATGATTTTCTTTTCTCAGGTTGGCTGGTTTGATGCTAATTTTTTGTAATTTTGAATTTATTGAATTTGTTAATATTTTAAATATCCATTTCAGAGCTTGCTGAAGCTTTAGCTAACCCAATCAAATACCAAAACGAACTCGACAAACGAGCTAATCAACTCAGCGTGTTTCAAGACGATACAATAGCTGAAGACAGTAGTGATACTAGCGAGCATACTCAAGGACAGAGTTCCAATCAAACAACTCCAAAGATTCAGCCACAACCAAAAGCTACTGGACTGGCGAAAGTCGGCTCCTTAAGGAATCGCGTACCGGCGACAACAGGAAGTGGTTCGTCATCCCCTTCAGGGACATCACCTGCGCCCACGCAAGCCGTCTTTCCTTCTTCAAGACCAGATCCAGAACCCGTGGGAGAAAAGAGCATTGTCGGACCTCCTCCACAACTGCCACCTAACTTCGCCGCGTTCTCGGAAGTAGAACCGAGGGAAAAATCTCAAAATTTCATCTTTTATCCTGAACCGTTCGAGAAGCTGTTTGAAAATAAGACGTACCGCGAAAAACGGCAGCAGTTGGATAAAAAATTGGAAGAATTGAGAAAGAAACATGAAAAGGACAGAAGAACAACAAAACCTCCCAAGAAGGCCCATAAGTTAGTAAAGAAATTGTCTTCCAAGAATCTGTACGTGCTTTACCTGTACTGTGCAGAATTATTCCACATATAATAAGTTTTCATGAAGTATAAAGAACATGTTCCTTCAATTTCAGAGACTCGCCAATGATTAAGAAAGATTCACTTCTTAGCCCCGAGGAAATTTTGAAACAACAGCTTGATAGTGAAAGAGACATTCATAGTAAAGGTCAAGAAGAGGTACGTGGGCAGAAAACCTCTAAAAACATATATACTAATCATGTCTCATGCACCAGCAGCACAACTTCTGAAATATTGATTCAATGTTTAATTCGATAGACATTACTTTTAGGGGTTTCATTGCTTGATGATATATTGGGGTATGATACGATTCTCTTTCGCTTTCCGTATACCCAACAGATTTATAAGTGGATGGAGAAAACTACCAAAGAGACTCAGATGAAGCAGTTAAAGCTATTGAGTAATCTGGAAGAGAGAGGCAAGGAGGACGTCAACAAATGGGTTCATAGTTGGAGGAAGGATGAGTACAAACGACTCAGTAAACTCACGCGTGACAAAAGCGAATTGGATCGAATGAAGAGAGAAGTCAGCAATATCCTTGTAAAGAAGGGTGTTGACGAGAGCGCCAAGAAAATCTCATTTTATCAAGACATCCGCGATAGGCTGGAAAAGTCTCATAAGGAGGTTCTTAAGAGATTTGACGAATATAAAGCTAAGGTAGTTACGTTAAACTGATTTTTTAAAGAAAAGTTATTAATTATTCGTATAATAAGCTGTTCGTAAGCCAGTGCATTATTAAACTCGTCCTTATAACTTGTTATAAGTTAACGTAGTCCGATAATAACCAAGTAGAGGTCTCCCTGACTGATATATATTTAGCCACAATTTTTATGCTCATGAAAATCTTATTTGCATTGTTTGCAGGAGTCTGAACAACTTTATGAGGAGTATTCATTGCGCTACAGTCAGTTGCTGTCTTTGTCTACAGATAGTAGTGAAACCTGCAGTAACGGCGGAGGAAGTGACCACACATTCCGTGGAGATGCGTGTGATTCCATGAATAATTAGGGAGTTTGTTCAGATTATCGGCCTATTAAGCAATAAGTCGACCTATTTTTAAAGTAAAGGAGCGGCACGAAACTTGTTCTGTCGTCCGTTGAGTGATCCCATCTATCTGTTTTATCTATCCCATGCTCTGCAAAGTTTTAATTTATCATAAAATTGTATCTCACGTGCTTCTAACTTGATGTAATTTTTGCAATAGCCCACTTTTCAAATCATACTCAACAAGAGCATTTCAAAATACAGAAGGGCAAGGCAACTTTCAAGAGCAAAATCATGCTTTCACGGATGGACTAGGACTTCTGGCGGAAAGGAAGCTATTGTGCATGATACTGCTTTTATAGACTTGCTTGAATAGTTGATTCCCTATGTGAGAGTTTGAAAAAATATACCAAATTTTAAAATAAGTCCTACAGTTAATAGTTTAAGACGTGTCCCTGTGATGCACCGTGATGTTGTCGTAATGCAACAGTTAAACGTGCGTAATACTCATAGCATGCCACCCGGATACCCGTCAGTACCCGTATACCCGGACGGAGGATCAGGGGAAGGTGCTTCGCACCACCCTTGGGTATACCTATACCCGACCTATACCCGTACCCGAAAAAATATAGAAATCACTGCTGCTACAAATTAACAACTACATACTTTCGTAGTTAAAACTTAAAACATCGTACTTTTTTAAGCATTAAATTTTATTAATATTTGATATTCTTTTTCCTTTCTCATTACAATCGCTCCACTCCACCTCGAACGCTTTTGTTAGTGTTACTTCCTTCGAGTTGGGCAGTCATCAACCCCCCCCCCCCCAATTGACCCTAACCTCAGTACCAGTATTACATGTTTGTTTGAATCAGTACAATCTTTTGTCAAACCATCTGGGTATCACTTGGAAGTTGAAACAACATAATTGTCGGTGTGACTGGTGAGGAATAGCTCTCACTCTCAAGGTGAACCTTCAGTCGCCTTTGTTTCAGATTTCTAGGAACGCTTTTCAGAGACTGAGATTGAAATTGCACTAGTAAAGACAATGCGTCTATGAATTATCCCATAACGTGTAGTCACACACTGCAACTCTAAGTATTAATTATTATGAATATGACGGGGTGGATTTTTTCGGCCTTCGGCCGAAAAAATCCACGGGGGGATGTATACCCCACCCCGAAAATCCCATGTATACCCGGACGGAAAAGGGGTCGGTGGCATGCTATGGTAATACTTATGCATAATACGCGATGTATGCACAATCGAAAGTTTAATGCAAGAGCTGAACTGAACAAAGTCTGTGACTGTATACCACTACTACGTACGTGTCTAAGCTGCGGTGTTTTGAGAAGGACTGATATTTTGAATCTGTTAAAATATGAAATGCATTTGAGATGAATCTGTGAAACTTTTCTAAGACATTCATTGTTAAATTTTTAAGACAATCTGTAAAGCAAAATCTAAGCATGTGTGATGTTAAAAAAATTAAGATGTGCAATCTATATTATGTAGGTACTTTAATGTGTATTCTACAAGACGCAGTAAACCCAGCGCTGTGGCAAATCTGCGATAGTAACCCTTTTGCTATATTATATTTACAAAGTAAGGAAACAATCATTGTACCGTACCTTCAACACTAGTAGTCTTCATCTGCATTTCGAGTTGGAAACAATACCTTCACGCCAATTGCGTCATACATACATCTATGTGCACATTTGCTGAAATTGTAACTTGATAAGGGTGTTACATGTACCTTATATGTAGGTTGTCAAATTGTCGTCAATCGTTTCCTTTTCTACTCCAGGTGGCATTGAGAAGTTCAACATTTTTTCATAATAATGAAACAGCGATCAGTCGTGTAGTACAACAATGTAAAAATCTAGAAAGGATTTGATTGATCAGTTCACTGCAGTAATTGTAGAATAATAGTAATGATATGTGTAGCCAGCAAACTACATTCACTCATCGTATCATGTAGGGTTGAGTTCATGTCGTGTTTCTCAAATAAACCCAATGTCTACACGAGAAAATCGACGTAAAGAAAGACAAATACTAGCGTGTTTAGTTAGGCAAATTTAGATCTTCTACAATATCATATAGGTAATATATTCTACATTATAGACATACATTATTACATTATTAGGCATATTATAATATTTACACTTAAATTTTTTCTAATTCTGAGGATATTATTGTGCGGATGTCTTTTTAGCAAAGCTTGACAGCTGAAGTAGGAAAAAATCGCGGTACATCGCGCGTCAGATTCCGGAACCCGTAGAACGCACACATTCTTTTTAGTATTATAATTTCGAGCAAGTCCACTATTTATTAATTATTTTCTACGCATACATTTACCGGTAAAAAGCATAGTTTTTGATAGAAAACCGACATGCATACAGAATCGTGGAGTATATTTTGCATTTATTTTTCTCTATAAAACTTTAATTGTCAAGAGTATTTGCATGTATAATTTTTGGCAGAAATTTTCGGAACATTGCTGACCAGTTTCCCGTAAATACAGCAAAACTACATTTCCTCTATGACCTTTATTATGGCAGCTACTAGACGTATGAATCTTAACGAGTCCATCGTATCCGAATAATGTTAAAATAAACAATGTACAGGCTGTCAAGAGGCGGCCCCATTTATTTTAGTCAGTGCTTTTGGGATGGGTTTGTTTAAATCGACATTTTGTGAATTTGACGAACTTACATATCAATCTGCGCAAGAGAATTGGTCAGTTTTCTTCAATTTTCAATTAGCAATCACTCTGCTTTCGCTGGATAGTAGCCAGTTATATTGTCCATACAAGTTTATCTCGCTAGTCCCTTGTAGGAAGGCTGACGTTGATTTTATTTCACTGTTTGATTTAGCCCTTTGCAATCATGTAAAATCCTAAACAAGCAAAATGTATGTGTAATATATTATTTATCCTGTAAGTTATGAATCGCATTATCAGAAACTTTGTTCTTGCGTTTCTGACTTATGTTGGAAGAAACATGCTTAAGAAGAGCATGCCGTAATGTTCCTGTCTCCTGACAAATGTCCCTTTGTTGTAACCGCTGCGGATGTAGAGGAATTGTACACAGCTTTAATACAACATTTTCGAGCAAAGTACGATACAATATATGATGTAGTATGAATATAAATGTGTGTGTACCTAGTTCTTATATTTTGTAGAAACTATTGAAGCTAGTGTAATTGTAAATCGTGTCGTGTCTTTTGGAAAATCATGCTACAATTAAATTGGTGTGCACTGGTCATTACAACTGAGATTACGACTTCTCTCTGACTGTATTTATAGCTGTTTTGTAGAGCTTACATAATTGTACATACGTTCGAAACAGAAAATGATGGAAGTCAGAAACCCTTTTGGAAACCTGAAATCTCTATACTGTTAATATGGTTCGGGCAAAATACTACCCATGATTATCCTTCAGTGGCAAAACACAAATTGCTGGATTTGCAAAGATGTGCTAATATATTATGGTAAATTGTGCGCGCTAAAAAAATTCATTGCAAACCTCGTAAACGCATATATACTTTCAGAAAAGTAATTTGTGTGTCAAACAAGCTATTAAACATATATAGCCATATTTATGAAATGGACTCTCTAAACGAAGTTGGTTATAAAGAAATGAAGGTTGTCAGTATAACGTAGTTTACTCTGATCTACTCATTTACTTTCATCATAATTTGTTGCGGGTTAAAAATTATTTGCTATCGGATTAATATAGTGAATCCCAAATATTCTAGCATATTGTATGCACTTTCGGCGTGGATGGCAGGCTTTTGTTTGTGACCTGTCAATTATGTAAAAAATATTGCATCATATTGTGTAGCCCAATTCCGTGCAGATACTTCTTCTTCTTGAGCAGACTCACACACACAATGCTCAGTCATGATTTTAGGTAGTTTCATTGACGTATGATTCTCCTGTAGATAACTAGCGGCATGCTTGTGGTAATGCATTATGGAAATGTAGTAGTTGCAAGATCAGGTTCCGTAATCCGGATACCACTATTTTCGTATGTGTAACCCTTTCTTTCGATTTTCATTCGTTGCTCTGTTGGCTGAAATTCAAGACTGTGTACGTAAAATCGTCTCAGTCTGGATTTGGATGGACAGCATTTTAAAACATTAGAAATTTAGCTACAAAACCCAGCTACCCCAACTCGTCGGAAATAAATAATTTTCATCCGCGAAAAGTAAATGTTCGTTGTGTTGTGATGCTGGACTTCATCATGGAAAATGCTGATAATGAAACGGTATACAAAAAAAACACTTCCATACCCCAACCACATGTCATATATTACCAGAATCACGTTACATGATACGAAATTCTAATAATAAAAAGCATAGTAGACGCTTTCCGGTCATGATGTACAGATTAGAGAAGATACGCTTAATCAATATTATTAGAGCTAGACTGTCAAAAATGCACATGTCTAGATTCCGGGAAAAGCGCAAGGGCACTTTAAAGGCCTGTACAAGTGTTGATAACGCAAGTTGTTAAGTGTAAAGGAAAATATGCACATGAATTAAATCAGGGTGTTGTCAATTTAAGTTGACAATAAATGTGATCAGTTCGAGTCACCTTTGTCATCTATATGAAACATAATTATGATTTTCAACCTTACTTCTTCTATTGATGCATAATTGCATGTTGAATGCAACTGCACAACAGGATGAATACTTGTTCTTTAAAAAAAAGATGCATATACATACACACTTTTCCACAATTAAGACATGTTGATAGAAAAATTTATTGTTTTGTACATAAACAATATTATTTTAACAATTTCTTTTCTTTTCCGTTAACAGTAGCAGCGATTCGTAACCTAATAACATAATTACGTAGTGAAGGTTCGTACACTTTACATCTTACATAAACTCTAAGTACCTACACGAAGAAAATAAGTTGGCATGTTCTCACCGCACTTTTAAACCGTCTTTAGTCATCAAACAATACGCTCAAGTATATATTACGTGTCCCCTAAACTCTGAATTGTTTTATAAAGATTTATGAAACACATAGATTGCTTCTGTCTTGATTTCAACTGAAATACACAAGCCTCGTTTACGCAAGCATATATGTACAATATAATATAATATATATTAATGCTTGTAATATGTACAGAATAATGATAACATTGTCAATATACAAACAATAAACTATCCCGGTGCGGCTCACACTACAAACACGGAGGGATAATGCAACAACAATACGTAATTAAAATTTTCCTCCAGAAAACATTTAACGTAGTGTACATTGTAAATAAAGTGGTTTCTTCCTCACATAGGAACATTATTGGCTTTCATCTTCAAAACTTCCCTGACGTAATAAAAAATTGGTGGAGGTAGTACAAAATTGACACAAACTTTCCAATCACGCGCATCTAACTCAATTTTATCATTCATAACTCATTTTCGACACGCAGTCGTTCCAGTTTTTAGCCCACATCTTCCCTTCCATCGATGAACAATTCCACGCACGTTCGCTAATTACCGCATCACATAATCATTCAGAGAATACATTGGTTTTAAAATGCAGTAATGCATTAAATTGCATTCATTCAACACATCCGGAAACTTTATCGGGACTGGGCCCTTATCCAATTTCACTGAATACCAAACCATCATTGTATAATGGTTTTATATGTGTCACATTAAAACGGAGGTGATGAGAGTATGAGGCACAGCCTCATGTATTTTGTAAATCCGTGATAATTATCTTATTGATTACACATTGCTTTCTACAGAAGTGAAGCCTACTACTTTTCTTACAGTCACTTGCTGTAAATTTCTTGTTCCGTGAATATTGAAGATGTGCGAACTGAACTTTGAAGAAAATACATCCTTTTACAGATGCCAAAGTGTCGAGAATTCGTATGCGATGGCTAACCATTGTATTTCTTAAAAAATGTCCTCGAAGATCTCAACATGACGCTATATATGGAAAGGCCCAGCCTTAGCCAAGTGTCAGGTTTGCAATGGCACCCGAAGGGCGTACTCCATTGCTGGGGCTGATGAGTGCTTCGTTAATACTACGCGTGACGAGGGGTGCTCGCTGAGATAATACCGTTGTAATTACCGGGAAATCCCTCCTCTCAGGAACATCAATCAACAGTGGACATTGGTCAATGAAGACTGACGTGGTTAAACATGTGCGTGGAGACATGAGGATGATGGATTTTCAGTATAATTTCTAAAATGTTCTGTAAAGCTGGCTAGCATGGTCCATCTCCTTCATCTGCAGAGGAGTCATCATCGTCATCTTCGTCCATGGGCACTGTCAGAGGGATGGCTCCAAGTCGACTCAATTCTAAAGCCATTTCTTTAGCATTACTACAGGATGACTCGGAAGCCATTTGATATGCGGTAAGTCCACCATAGGTTTCCAGCTCGGTGCTAACCCCACATTCGGCGACCAGACAAGTGATGGCTTGCGTATGACCACGTTCTACGGCATAGTGAAGTGCTGTTCTTCCACCTTTTCCGTCCTGTTGGCAGAAAAAAAGGAAAATACGTCTGATAAGTACATTATCACAGCAACCATCATCGCTCATTTTTATTACATGTATAATTATCCTTTCAGGATTTTCCATGACCAAACTCAAGTGTTTGTTCCAATTCAACCGAACACGAGAAAGACCAAATTGATAAAACTCTCTAGCAAGTCTTATTACTACAAATGCAATTAGTTACGCTCATCGTCCTCACCGTAATACACACATTAAGCCCACATTGCGTACGTCGTACATCCCTTATCTTTTAATTATCGTACAGACCGTAGGAAATGAATACATCTTTCCATGTATTCCAAATTCAGCTGAACAACAGCAGCAAAATTTATTGTGCACTCTGGTAAATTTTCACATTGTACTAAAATTAGCGACAATGTTAGAACACAATTACATAGATTTAGCAATAGTTGATGAGAGAAAGGAAGTTCTTCCTTTCTCTCATCAACTATTGCTAAATCTATGTAATTGTGGAACTTCTAAAAAAACATATCTACGTAAATGTTTATGCAGTCTGGAATATTTTCCAAAGCTAACTTTAAAGTGAATTCCATGCAATCGGTGTATGGATAATCTTTGCCATCTATAATCGCTGAGGCGGGCGGCCTTGAGGTGACCAATTCCTTCAAGAAATACTACATCAAGCTTCTTTTCGTTGCCCCTCGTAGGTCTAGAATTAAATGCATTGCACTTTGAAGATCCCCAACCAGTGCTTCATTTCACCCTTTTCATGTGGTTGCAAATAGTCAACACCAGGGATCACCGTCAGACATTGTCCATACAAGATTTACACAGAAACAACAATAGAACATTTCTTGTCACAGACTGGCTGTTTAGCGTCATCACATTGCACTGGCACCCTATCGCTTGTGTAGTCGATGAGCGAGCGTTTGGCTTAAGGGCGGCATTCTCGCTCCCTCACACTTTTCACAACCAATGAATTATAGTGTTGGTGAGCTTCATATTATTAGTGTACTGTACTTGAATCTCTTTGATGCTCGTCTTGCCCTTTCAATATATACTCACTAATTCAATCACATTGTGATGAGCATCACGATTATTCACGATGCCGTCACTCCGTTCAAAACCGTACATTCCTTGTCATCCACCTCTCCTGTATGAGTATTATTATTATAATAATGGGCTACCGACAACAGAACTGATATACATCCCTCGGTCAACAATAGCATGATGCATAACACATATAAATATGAGTAGTATGACAGGCATCACAGCTTTTGTCCTACCTAACCCCTTCCCGTAAAAAATCCAACTTGAACAAAATCACGAGAAGTTTTTTAACAGAGATTCTCGTGTATCCGTGCAATACTTGCGGTTAGCGTTGTTAATGCTTTGTAATAGTGATGAAAAAATAGAGTATTATACGACTGTGAAATCCCCAAAGCGTCTGTCACATCATAAAGATTTGCACAACACCGCAAAGAGCAAACAACTTGCCTTGTTGTCTATACATCACACTTAATATATTAAAGGCACATGTGATGATGATATTATGATGTGTGTCGACCACTTCATGTAAGATTGATGTTAAAATATGCTCGTAACAGAGTTAGCAAAATATCGCTACAGTTATTATTCTCCTCTGCAAAAAGTCCTTTCTTATCTCACACAACACACAACATGTATGTGAGATTCTTTAGAAAGGTAAAAGGTAATCTAATCATTCTACCGGGATTTCCCAAAAAAAAACTTTCCAAACGCTAAAAGCTATTAAATGAATCTCTTTTGTAGAGAGAATACAATACAGTATTTATATACAATATACGTGTTCATCTACGTAAAATATGTACATTAATAATGTTGGCTGACGTGTGTTTTGAGGCATGCTTCAAAAGTGGTAATCTGAGTTTCAATAAGCGTTTTCGCTCAAATATACGGTGAAATAGAAGCATATACAATTTCTACGGTGAAAATATAATAGCCAACATGCATCAATCATCTAGATCTACTAATATACCTGACTAGCTTAGAATATGTAATAATATACTGTAACACATGCATATGTATAACACAGCGGTGAAGAGAATTTAATACAATATATTATCAGACATTCTCTAAACAGTCTCCCTCAAAATCTTTTCAAGTTCTTTTTGTACTTACCACTTGCGTGAATTACAGTTTTGATTTCTTACGTACGTTGTTTTGTGCATGAATGAACTCATCCACGAAATTAATTCCGGACAGGATTAATTTCTGCATATTGAAACAGACTGGAGAAGCAATAATTAATAATTTGCTGTTAGCATGTCCCACAATTTTGGATGGTTTGTCACTGCATTTTTGTAAAGCCGCAGCCTTCACCTCCTAAACACATTATTCTTACATGCTTACATAACGCAAGCTCCTGGAATTTTTTTTTGTTTACTCAAGTTCGTTAAATGTTGGCTCAATAACTATCTCAACTGCAATGCAAGCTTCCGAAACCTCTACTAGACAATGAGGCGTACTTAATAGTGAAATCGAAAAGTGCTGCACACACTGCGAAAATTCATTCCCCGCCTTGCTCCAACGTAATAATTCCCTGCAATCCCGAACTACGTTTAGAGACGGATTTTCGTCGTAAGAAAAACTTGCGTATTTTAGTCATTATTACTTCAGGCAATGAGAATACATAGAAAGAGTTATTTGAAGCATTGTGGCTTTTAATCAGTCAAGTATCTCTGTGTGCAGCGTATAACATGTTAAATTATTATTTCTAGGAAAGTTTCTACAATTATTCTATCAGCCGCTCGCGTTCTTTTCAGAATTCCGTTCCTCAGACAAATACAAGCACATGGACTTTCTACTGGTGCTTTCGGCTCGTCTCTCCCTAATTCCAAGAAAGGCTAAACCAGTTACTCAATTTATTCAGCTGGATGTGGTCAAATCTAGCACCGCAATGGCTCTTAAGTTTACAAGCTGCAGTTGCCTTCACGTACACACTACTATATTCAAAATTATGCTGTATGCTCCTGATCCTATCAAACAGAGTGCAAAAAAGCCAGTTTTGGTCGTTTGGTCTTCATATAACAAAAAGTACCATCTGCACTCACTAGATGTTTTTGCGCTTTGTTTACAGTAAACATTATATGGTGATCGCAACAGTGAACATTGTTGAGGTGTATATGAGAAAAGGTACTTACTTTGGCATTCAAGTTCGTTCCGAGCCAGTGTAAAGCTCTGATGACATCACAGTGACCACCGATGGCTGCTAAGTGGATGGGTGCTTGTCCTGGAATATAAAGATTGAAAACAAAAATTACGCCTTCATAAATCAAGTCCGAATCATTCTCGTCGCTTGAGTCATTGCTATTTCTGACCGATGAGGATAATTGGAGAGAATGAGGATGCGTTTTGGGGATTTTCGGACGCTCATTGTTAGCCCGCACTCTACATCCTTGCATTCTTTTGACTATGTAGCCGTTACGTACGTAATATTATTACAAACCCGCAGGGATTTTTTTTTCTAGTTCTTCGACCATTACATTGCATAATGTAAATCAAGGCAAGCCTATTTTAAACCGCATGCTAAAAACCACAGCAGATCATGGTGCAAAGTCCATGGCGAATGTCCTCAAAAGGCTAACCAGGGCTTCCGTTTGTAATGCAAATTATATAGTTCGTGGCGCCTTTTCCTTTGCTTTAATCCCGAGTCTTTTGCGTCAAAACCTCAGTTTTCCTGGGAATGAGTCATCCATCTACCGGTATCTTTCAATTAAAGTTATTAAGTACGCGTGTATCCAATCATACAACTGAAAGTTTCAAAATATGAATTTATGTATAACTGATGTAACCTGAAGGAAGTTCCCAGTTCCAATTATTGTGTATGCTTAGTGCCCAAATTTTCCCACAGAAAGACTCATCGGGATTTACCCCCTCTTAAATATGACATAAGAATTGTTTGAGATTTCTTAGTCCGTCAGTCTGCAACGAAATTATCACTTTTTGCCACGCACAATCTATCTTGGTTTGTTTTTCATAAACCAGTTTTTTGACTGCGGAACACTACAAATAAATTCTCACGAGTGGCCTGTGAAAGTATGATAATTGAACAATTTTTTAAAAATCGAGCTTACTTAGACCAGGTTAACCTGGATGAATCATCAACAGACTACATACGCATCATCTAGTTAAATCATCCACAACAATGGTTTGCATGAGTCATCGTCGTCATATTGTTGAACTTTTGTCTAAAAGTGATGTGAAGGAAATCCCAAAACGAGCTCGTATTACTGTTGAAAACCACCCCCTCTTAAAAACGCCAGGCGATCGTTTTTCCACATGATTCCCACATATTACAGTGCAAAATAAAAATGTATAGCAAAAAATACTACGACGATACTGCGAAGATGTATGTAAGTGTGTTGGTAAATTATATGAAAACAACAGCAGCAGCATAATTAATTATCGAAGAAGCAGCAAAAAAAAATCTGATGCGTAGTTGCCCGCTCTAAACTTGAGTAACTTGACTATAAACCCTTCTTGACACTTATGTCATTGTCCTTCTTTTCCTGTTTTTCTCGATTTAGTGATGATAAACTCAATAAAATGTTGTAATTAGTGGTCCACAGATGAAGGTTATTACCGTGTATTTCCAGAAATAACTTATATTATTCAATTTGTGAAATGTCGTTGATGTGAGCCCCTGATTTAAGCCAGGTCACTAAAATCACTTATACATTGTAATATGATAAGTGATAAGGCAAAAAATACAACATCCAGTGTTTTGTAGAAGTGTTGCTATATTTTTCATTAAAAACAAGAAAATAAAACTAGATTCCTAGCATTTCGTAATGCACCTAAAGGTTCACAGTGAGCATAGTAGGCACATCCATGCATTTATTCAATTCTTTCACTTCTGCTGTGAGAAGACCACACATAGACCTATGTAAACGGACCGGCTCTGCTGCATAGCTTGCTAGGAACAGGGGTATTCCCCAGCCGAATCCTATTACAAGTGGTTAGTGGGGTCTGCACAACCCATGGGCGGTCAACATCAGAAAAATATGAGACGACTTTTGCAAAAGTATACAATCCACATTACAAACCTTAGGCTTGAGGAAATTACAACGTAGGTGTCACAGTTATATGTATGTATATTTCCTTTCTCAATCAAGTCAATTGGCAGGATGATATAGAGTGAACATCCAGTGATACCGTTTTACAAGATTATTATAAACCAGTTGAATTTCCCTTGCATTTGGTAGATGCAATTCAAACACTTAATTTCAGCCCCGTGAAAAATTCAATATTTACTAGATGAGCAACTGATAATAAACAAGTGCCTAAGAGTAAACTAACCAGTCATCAGCAACATAAAACACTCCATTCTGGGAACTTCCCAAGTGCAAAGAGATCTCAAAAGGGCAAAAATATGAATATAAAAACATACAAAACTTGAAAAACAACGAATTTCCCCAACACAAAAGTCGCAAGAGTCATCATGGTGCATATTAATACCCACAGCAGAGTTAATGCCATTGATGACTACATGTTGAACTATTCAGATAGTACGTAATAATGATTGATTCTACATAGATGTATAAAGTACAATGGTATAAAGGTGAAGTGAACGTCAAGTTTTAATATGATCTCACACCACAGTCACACGAACTTCAATATATACATATAAACGTAACTACGACATGTATCACATGATAATATCATTTTGGTAGCNAGTGAACGACAAGTTTTAATATGATCTCACACCACAGTCACACGAACTTCAATATATACATATAAACGTAACTACGACATGTATCACATGATAATATCATTTTGGTAGCAGGATCCAAAGATAATTGGCTACTTGAGATGTTCCGAGAAGCAGCGAAAACCCGAAAATCTTTCAACTTTATATGATTGATACGGCTAAATGTAGCCGATTTAACTTCGTCTACACATGCATGCATAATTTTCAATTTATAAAATGCTCAATTTGTCGTCAAGTGAGGATCTTAGCGTTACACATAGATCGGATGTGGTATATGCATAAAGCAAATGTACAAGAATCGTGTCCACTTTCTAACCGAATTGAACGCAGAAAATCAGCCAAACTGGATAACCTAACGCCTGAAGTGGTCGTTTTTCTTAACTCATTGTCTGCACTACCTGCTTTCGTATTGTTTATTGAACAACTGTCCCACGTCAACCACCTTTATAACGAATAATGACATTTTAAGTTGCTCTTCAACGAACGCATCTCATGATCTCATTATTCCTACAGCAGTATTATAGTAGTTTAAGTAAAAAAGACACTCGACACGATACGTACAGTGGGAAGAATTAATTGTGACAAAGGGGGCTGTTATCATCAGATTAACCCACCGCTAAGTTATTTACGTAAATGAAATTGCAAAAGGTCAGGTTCGTTAATTTTCTCCGATACATGTTACATACTCCTGGCTCATCATTCCAGACGCGATCAAGTATAAAAAATCACATGATTACATAATGGTAGGAAAAACCAACAAGCAAAAAGTGACATGCCGTTTTTCAAACAATCATTTGCTTTTGTTACTGCTTCAAAGCCTTCCGTTTCCAGCTAAGCTACCCATGTAAAAATGAACGGCATAGGATTCGCAAGAAATCACGTGTCGGTTAGTCATAATATCCATCTAAGAAGCTTCACCTAGGTTCAACGTTATAATACGTTGCGATTATTGCATTTCATAAGTTGACTCAGTAAAGACTTGTATTTCCCTGGAGGCAAGTAGTGGATAAAAAATAAAACCAGTCCAGTTCGTGCAAGGTAAGGTAAGTCTGTACTCTGCATTTTCAATACTATCGCCCACTCGACATTGTGACTAGGAAAAAAACTGCGTCTTGTCCACCAGGGTAGACAAGAATACTGGACGTATGACGCACTTGTAATTACCATATTCTTTTTCATACAGTCTATAGTAGTAATTGTCCATGCAGGCGCAATCAAAATAAAAAATGTCCAGCTAGACTTTCAGTGATTCTAAAATTCGTGCATAAATAGCCGGAAGCATTCTACATAAAACATAGGGCCTCTCAAAACTACTACAAGGTTTCCCTCAGTTCCTACTAAAGAGCATATTTCAAATTAGCAACAGGTAAAACGATTGAGCCTAATCCCTGTATTCAAACTTGGTTCACATTTGCAAAATATGATTAGAAAACACTGTCGCATTCCACAAACCTCCCTTCCACATTAGCCAATCTAGCAATGTACACGCGTTTAATTAAACCATCTCGTTCCATGGTTGTAAGCCAAAATGTCATACAAAGTAATATAGTCCATGGATTAGCCCTGCTCCTAAACAACCAACTGCCCACATATAAAACCCACATCTTTGTATTGGCCTTTTATGATATATGTAAATACATACATAGCATAAAACTGATACCATTATTAGACCGATTTACGTCAATTATATAATAACCTGGAAACTCTTCGATGAGTACACGTTTTCGCTTGGATGCTTACCTATTTCATATTCTACACTTCCTCCCTTGCGACACAATGAATGAACTCACTCCTCTTGTCCATAAACTGCTCGTGTGTATATACATACACATATATACGTACATTGTTTTGAGTCTAGCCAGTCAGCCATCCATATAAAATGCAAATGCGAGACTATTTTTCTTTTCCATCCATATAGATGTGCTATTTTTTATGCCTCCACAATGTGCACAGTGCACACAAGACACATACTTCATCGTCATATGTTATCCTATTCTATTATTCCGACGTAAGTGCTTGCTTAGGTAGCACCGCCATACTGAAGTGGGGTATGTGCGTGGACGAGTTCGACTACGTAAACGTATGAGTTGCTTGTGGCACGTAATATGAGCGAGCACAAGCAAAAGATCAAGGTGGCCAAGCGGGATTTCCCAGCAATCCACGGACGCAAATTGAGCCTCTCCTTTTCCTATTGCCATATTATTATGGCATGGCACAATACAATGTTTTTTTTCCATTTCAAGCTATACAATTTCAGCGACTACGATTTTGTTACACCTTTTATCATGCATACAATGGTAAAATATAATGTTTTGCCGTACATTGTCGTTTTGCTAAATCGCAATTGAAAAAAACGTATAATATTTAACTTTCAAATACATTTTCACTATATATAAACGTAGAGCGTAACAATGCAGTAGTTCAACTTCCTCGTTGAAAAAGGTATTATAAATACCTGTGCACATAATTACTGTAATAGGTAAATCTATATGAACATGTCACATCACGAGCAGCGAAAAACGTCTTATAAGTCAACAATACGTTACGGACTCATATTTCGCTGAACTACTAATGCGCCTGCGTAGCTTATAAATTTAATTACGATCAATTATGTTTTTACTAAAGAAGCCAACAGAGGCTGACAATAGCAGTGAGAGCATGCCGGCCCGGCTTCGGCTTTCTTCAAAAGGCATCAACTGCCCATTAGCAAAAAACCATGTTCGGTAAAGAAGGAAAACCCCAGTTCAATAAAACCACTTGGTCTTTCCATTCAACAATTAATCTACACAGACACGGGCTTGATACTGATGATAATGAACCACAATTACCAAACCACAACCTTGCACATATTATCCATAAACAGCGATAGCGCTATGATGCGTGCCTACGCGAGTGAACTGTGTGATGATGATTACTGATGAGTGATGATGATACGAGAATGGGGTTAGGAACTACCTTGTGAAAACCCCAGAGAGTACATCCCA